>QANT01007701.1:0-27913 GCA_003254885.1 Purshia tridentata
AAAAGGGTGGTCAACTTAGCAGCAAAGGGTGGTCGGTATATCCTGGGCCTAATAGAAATGGGTTGTATTCAATTATAGTTTGTGTCTTTGGGCTCTGAGTGCACAAAAGAGGATTGGGCCGGGTCAGCCCAATGTGGTGAAAAGTGAAAACACAGACCAACCCAGCTCCAACCTACAAGTTCCCGCTTTCACCTGGAGGGAATATAATAGTCATACCAAAATCCCTAATCAAAGTTCAGAGCAAGACTGCAAAGAAGAGGAAGAAGAAGAAGAAGAAGAAGAAGAAAGGGAAGAGAATCAACTCTTGTTGTTTGGTTTTTGAAGGTACGCAACTTTTGTTTTTAATTTCTTTACTCGGAATTTTATTATTGAAGCTCTCTCCTTTCTATCAGTCAGTTCTTCTTGTTATGCAATTTCTTATACCAACTACAAAATCGCTGGCTCGCTGCATCATTTTACTTTTTTTTTGGTTTTCTTCCGAACTCCGACGGTATCATAAATCGTATTTTCCTGAATTACCCATTTCCTTGATTTTTTGGGCATGCCAATTTTTTTCTTAGATTATTGTTAATCTCAGAGGAAGTTTCAAAAATGATTTAATGGTGAAGTATCTTATTTAAAATTACCATTTCTGTGACTGAAAGTGTACTATGATTATTTACAGTGTTCAAATGCTATTCTTACGTGTTCCCAAACTTCCCCCTTTTGTTTCACGTTGAAGCTAATTTTGTGAGTTTGGCTTTTTTTTTTGGCACACACTAGAGCTATCTAAAGCTGGAACCCATAAAAGATTCTTCACTTTCTGTCCAAACTAGCAAGCAAGGCAAGCAATGGAGTGATGGGCAGGTAAGAGAAGTCTTAGCATTTATTCATATAGGCATGCTCAGAGATTTGGTTCTGGTTGTTGATTTATGTTCCGAATTCATTAATCTTTGAGTCTTTCCGGAAACTATTTTGTTATGATAGGTCCTGTACAAGATGCCCTTCCGAACTGCCCAAATCCGCCTTGTCAGCTCTCATCCTGAGGTTTATGAACCGTGTGACGATTCATTTGCTCTAGTAGATGCTCTTTTAGCTGATCAAGCCAACTTGTTACAGCATCAACCAACATTGTGCCTGGAACTGGGTTGTGGCAGTGGCTATGTCATTGCTTCTCTAGCTCTTATTCTTGGCCAGGAGGCGCACTATATTGCAACTGATATCAACCCCCATGCAGTGAGGGTGACGCGCGAGACACTGGAAGCACACGGGGTTCATGCAGAGTTGATAACCACTAATATTGCATCAGGACTGGAGAAGCGTCTGGCAGGATTTGTTGATGTAATAGTTGTGAACCCACCTTATGTTCCGACCCCTGAAGATGAAGTGGGTTGTCGAGGAATTGCCGCTGCTTGGGCTGGTGGGGAGAATGGACGTAGTGTGATTGATAAGATACTGCCTATTGCTGACAATCTTTTGTCAGAGAAAGGCTGGTTGTACATGATCACTCTTACAGAAAACAATCCCTCCCAGATTTGCCTTCTAATGAGAGAGAAGGGCTATGCTTCCAGAATCCTTGTCCAGAGGCTGACGGAAGAAGAGAGTCTCCAGGTCATCAAATTCTGGCGGGATTCTGATTCTCAATTAGAGGCAAAGGAAATGGCAACAAACAAAACAGTTTCTTCAAGGGTCATGGAGTCCTTGCTCTCACAATTCCCTAGAATGTCGTTTCGGAGATGCAGTAACAGCAACAGTAGCTGATGAGTAGAGAAAGTTTTCTAGTGTGTACATCATGAATAAATTGTTTCTGTTCTCATATTCTTCTCTGACTTTCGAAAAATTTTGTTGGGAATGTAGCCCACACTTGATTCTTTTGGTGCTGCTCTGGGGCTTGCTCATATGGAAGTTTATTTTTCATGAAAATCTGCAAGCACTGAATTTTTGTTTTCTGAGGATCAGCAGTACGTTCTTCCTTGTATTGTTAGTATTAAAAGCCTTAAAATAACTTCAAGCAGTACATTTTTGTTTTCATAAAAGTTACTTTACTTGCTTGATTTGAGGGTTTCAACAACCTAAATCAAAGCCTTAAAAGTATTACCTCATCAAGTTCGAGATATGGAGACCCTATAGCTTCTATCCACAGTATCTTGCAATATATATGTTCACCTTTATCCTACTTGCCACCAAATTTTCATACAGAAAGCTTGTGCATCTTTAAACTGACTATAATGCATTATTAATACCACAAAGCCAAGGAAACAAGTATGATAACAACCCAAACAAACCCTTACAAGTATGACTACAACCCAAAAAATCCCTAACTGCTGGAGGACAGAACACACAAGATTTCTAACCCATCCTTAAGCAAGCGAGTGTGCTTACTCATAGAAAACGAATACAAGTCTGATTATGTGTATAATCTTTACAGAAAATAAGAAGTTTGATTGGTCTATAGAACATATCTATACAGTAAGTGATCAATAGCTTTTCCATCAAGGAGATTTACAGAGTTGTCCATGTCAAAACCGGCACATAATTACATTTCAATTTCTCTGGTAATGCAGTAGCTGAACGAAGTCACCTGAAGTACAAGCAAGATCACAAACTAGAGAGCTTTTTAGTCCTTTTTATAGCAGTCTTGGCCAGAGCATCACAAATCTCTCTCTTTCGTTTGGAGGCGGAAACTTTGTTGCCACCCATGCCTTCAGAACTTTGTCCCTGAACTTTTAGTGCATCCTTTACAAAAACCTTTAACCTCAATAATGTATCCTCTCTCTGCATAGAGGGAGGGGAGAAAAAAAATGAGGATACATCTGAATTACATGGCATTTCCAAAAAAATTGTATAAACTTAAATAGGATGAGTGATATTGCACGACAACATGCAAGTCATATGCTTTCCAGAACACAGCAAAAAAAAAAAAAGTAGATAAAAAAATAATGACCTGCTCATCAATGTCAAGATCCACCACTTGCGCAGTTGCTTGGAAGCCGGGGTTATTCTGAGCGACTATTTCTAGAGCCTTGCTGAGATCTTCAGGAGATAACAGTGTGAGAGCTGTCCCAAGTTTTCTTTTTTCATCAGTAGACATTTTCCTAAATAGATCCACAGTCAAAATATATTCTCCACAGATGCCAAAACAATCATTAAAAATAGCAGACACAATTAGATCACGCACATGCTGCTGCAAGAAAATGCTAGATTCAGTGATGCCCATTCATATTTTACCACCCAAGAAATAAAGTTACATATCTCAGTTTGCCACACATCAATAGATTAAATTTCGTAATCCATGAGACCCAAGTCACCCAACCTTAGTAAGAGGATGAATATATGCTATGAATATGAGGATTGAACAGTGTTAAAATAACACTTGCAGAGACTCATTCACTCTCACTCTCTCTGTCTGTTTTGTGTTCCCACTTGCGTCTGTGAACATACAAATGAGCACGTGCATGTATACAGTGAATCAATCCACATTCACTAATGTAATAACTAAAGGGAGCTCAACACTTAAATAATTTCTCTGAGGTCTGAAGCCCTTCAACTACAGTAGTTGGCAAAATCTTACCTCAATCAACCATATTAACATAATAGATGAATAAAAATTTTAGGGTAAAAGAATAAGCTTCTCATGCTTTCTCGTGGGGGCACATCCTACAGATTTTTCTTTGATATGAATTTTTATAGAAGTAAATATGTTTGAAACCCAGGCTAAGAACATAAGCAATTAAGTTTAATTTCAGATCGAAAAAGGTTCTTAACAAACCTGCACTTATCAACCACCATTTGTCTGAGATTTTTCAAATACACATCAATCTCAAGAAGCTGAAAAAGGATGACAAAAGAAAAAGTACTTCAATGCATGTGTCAAAATTTACTCAAAAGTAATTAAACTTTTGACTGTCAGTGATGCCTTTGAAAATTAGAATAACAAGAAAAAAGATAAGAAGCTTTACAATTTACTATGAGGCTTTTAATATTGACGAACCTCATTGCTTATATCCTTAGCCGTGCTGGCATAAGCAGCCTCCTGAGCAAGTTGCATGTCTTGTTGTGCCTCTGCTTCCTCATTTACTCGCCTTGTTTCCTAGAATTACTTAGGTTGAAAGTCAGAAAGTTATACTGAAACAATAGAGCAGGACAAGTTAAAAGTCCTTAAATAATTCTGGTAACTAGATCCAGGAAGTCCAACATAAGAGTCCTTGGGATAGCAATTTACCTCTTCAACAACTTTAGGCAAAAGTTGTAGCCATCTTTCTTCAAATTTTTCCAACAACGTTTTGGCCATCACATGAACATCATCTTTTTCATCATTATACTTCATTGCATTCTTAAATACCAGCCTCACATCAGCATATATCTCCCTAACATTCTTATAGCCAGCACCATCCTTAGCTTCCATTTTATTTTTTATGGTACCAAAGTCCATGGGCTTCTCAATAACCTATTATAAGGCACCCAAACAAATTAGGCATATCCTCAAAGGGATTTTCTTGTTTGTTTTATTCAAAATGAAAAGGACTTAGAATAAAGAATGAATAACATTCAGTGAAAGACTGTCACCAATCAAAAAAATCTGAAGGAAGAACTTTACTTGATAGTAGTCATCCAATCCCAGACCTTCAACATCTACAGGCTCCATAAAGGGCCACGCCCACTTATGCTGAGTGATCTGGAAAAATGCCAAGTACAGCAATGTTAACTAGTGATTAACCCAGATAACCCGATAAATGATATTAATCACTGTTTGAGAGCCAAAGCATTGAATGGAAGATTTAAGACAACCATATACACATTACAGAATGAGAAAAGATCAAAGTCAACTCACATATGCAGTTGGTACCTCACTCATATAGATATAGCAGTAATATCAGGTATCAGAAAATTTGTTATATCAAGAAACATATAATTTTAGTTCAGCAAGAAAAAAATCCATCATTTATGAGTCTCCTTACTTTTTCCTTTCTGGAACACAATATCCACCTAAAAGATAATTTGCAAGAGAAGCTGACAAGTGCCACCTAAATTTCTCTCATTCAGATAATCTGCAAGAGGATCTGATAAGTGCCACCTAAATTTCTCTCATTTAGCTTGTACGTGAAATTAGAAGTATCACTTAATATGAAATTGACATTATCCTTTCAACTTGATAGCAATAGATAGCTTTTTATAGCAATTACACAAATGTCAGCTATTTACTACTCAGCATTAAGGCAAGTGATTCTGTCTTCTACCAAAAGAAGTTAATACCTACATAAAAAAATAAAAAAAAATTTCATAAATTTGACCTCGCATATTTGATTGTTTTCCCAACACTGTATCGTCTCACTTTTTCCCCTTCCTAGGAAAGTTTCTGTTAAAGTTATGACCAGACTCCAACAATATTATCGAGAAAGAAAATAGTTAATAAGCATATGAAGGCATTAGTTAAGTGAGAACCCCAACATGTAAAGCATATATGTTCATCATAATATACTTAAGTACTTGCATGCTTTGCTGAGTGACCTATATTTATATTATGAGACATTGCAGAGCGTTGGTGCTTGCCTGACGGAATATTGTGGCAAATTGCCGCATAAGCTCTTGCATTCTCTTGGTAGCAGCAGCTTCCCTATGCGATGCATCTTGCTGCTGCTTCTTAATGCTATGAAACTGTTTATCCCTGTCTTTCTCATTCACAATCGTGCTACCTTTCGGAGTGGTTAGTTGCACATTTCCCGTAGTCAAGTAAAACCGTTCAACCTCATTCACTCTTCTCTCAAGCTGCAAGTAAACAACAAAAAATGTCAATTTGTTCACAAAATTAAAATTCCAGACAAATGCAACATGCCAATAAATTCAAAACTGCATAAACGAAACAACTGTACAGAACACAGTTTAAAAAAGCCACTGTCAAAGCCAATAATTGGCTGCAGCGGCTGAAGCATAAGGTCACCAAAAGGTGGAGCTGGACATAACTAACTTTAGGCAAGAACTGGTGGGACAGGTCACGTGAACAATATTATGCTTGATGAAAAACCATTAGAGGGGCAAAACATACAACACCAACTAAATTATATGATAAAAGTAAAACTCTTAATCCCATAAAAAGTTTATTAGTTTCTAATAGGTGGTAAAAAGCCTCACCGTATCAACCTTTGCCGAAATTTCATCAACAGAATGCCTAAAACCCTCCACTTCAGCCGCACCATCAGCACTTGGGTTTGATGAACTCACTGGCTCCATCTGGTAGAAGATAAATGCATTATCATTCCAAGATTCTTTCCAATCTTTCTAATTCTCTGGAATTCATTTTTCTTATTATAAATTTTTTTTATAAAAAAAAGGCAATTGAAGAAGTTTAATTCATGAGCAAGATCAGTGAATTTTGATGCAAATAAATTAAAGATTGCATCTTTATTGTTCAACCCTAAACCCCAATTCTTTGCATCAACGAAATGAGGTAGAGAGAGTACATATAAATACAATTCAACCCTGCAACCCTTTCTCTCTTCTCAAACAAACACATGCATATATATAGATAGTTGTTTAGTATATGGAAATGGGTGTGTACCTGCAGGGACAAAGACGCATACTGAGTCTGTCAGACTGAAAGAGCAGTGCTGCAGTGACAGGAAGAGAGCAGAAGAACTCGATGCCCAGTCTGTGTTGTGTATCTCGGATCCTTAGGATGTCCGAGTTTTGGATTTTGGGCTCTTATTTATAGTTTATGTGCATCCTCTCCTCATCGGGCTTGGGCTCATACTTTTTGTCGTCCATTTTGAACGGCCCAATATACCCTTTTCTATTATTTTTAAATTCATAGTATATTGCTGTCACTTTTACTGCTGTTTTTATATTTGGAAATGAGTGACCATTCATTTTTCTCACTTCATGTTTAAAACATGGTGCTAACAGCAACGAGACAAAGGAGTAGGTGCATATGTGAAATATGATGAAAATTGCGGTAAAAAGAGAGAATGTGGTACATGTGAAATGAAAGTGGATAGATTTTCTTTTCTATAAAAGAAAGTGGTTAAGTTGAGTTTGAGAGTAGCATGCGTGATTTACAAACTATCCAATCATTAGTTTTTAAATCTCTTGTTAAAATTGTGTAAAATAATAAGGGTAGAGTTGACATTTTAACTTAAGATTGACAAAGAGTTCTCAATAATAGTATAGTCATCCCTTAAACTGATTTGAAATAGGAGCCTATAAATTATAAATGCATTAAAACATTAGATTCATATAACCACAATGATTAAGTACTTTAAATAAGAGACATTATCTACTATACAATAATGATATTATATATAGGAAAACTGAATAATGTTGGGCTTGAGACGAACCTTTTTTATAAGATTTTCGACTTTTCATATACATTACTTAGGCTTAATATAATATGTATATACATGTAAGATAACTATAAATTTAGGGTTCTCAATATTTCGAGACTCAAGCTAGTTAGCTTTATTGCCTGCTTTGATTTAATTTTATGGGGTCATAACAATTCACAAGAAAACAACCATGGACCTTATTCTTATGCCATTCAGTTCCGCATGAACCAAAACTTTTGTGTTGGCCAAGCACATGAACCAAATTGAGTGCTGTACATGAGTAGTTGGATGAAGTTGCAAGCCAATTAATTTGAATGAACCAAGTCATAGAGTAAGCCATAGAAACAGAAAGAATTAATACAGTACTAACAGGAGCTAGATAAGAAGATATATAGAATTAACTCATGAACTTCCCAACCAATGCTTGTCTCTGTACTGTAATCATAGTATAAATTACATATATAGTAATTCACAGACACATATATAACATATATATAATTGATAAGTACATAGAGACCTAGACAGATGAATAAAGAAAGCTTTGGAAAATCAAAGAAAAACAAATATTCCAAATAGATTACAAGTATTAATAATAAAGAATAACAAATCAAATCTGATTTCAAATGAAACTTTTACACAAACATGGGGGATGACTTAATTCCCAACTGTACTTGATGTTCATGTTGTGATCAAGCCTTTGCTGGTTCTGCAGCAGCTTCTTTTGGTTTTTCATCAGCGTAGGCTGCTGGCTCAGCTTTTTCTTCCTTCTTCTCTGTAACCTCTTCTTTCTTATACTCCGGCTCATCATCTTTCTTGATCTCTACCTCCTCTTCTTTTTTCTCTTCCACTACTTCTTCTTTCTTCTCTTCTTCAATTACAATCTCCTTGTCTTTTCCACTAGTTTCCTCTTCAGTTTTGGCTTCTGTTGGTGCTGCTGGTGGTGCCTCCACTTTCTCCTCTACCACAATAAAAGTTGACACCTTCTCAAAAACAAAGAACACTGGGCCTGGAACGTAGGCTGCCCCGTACTTTGATGATGCTTCAGATACTTTTTTTGATCCTGGAAATTCTGTGTTCATGCATACATATTAATTAGTTTAACCCAATTAAGTCAATACACAAGAATTCAATTTGGCAGAGAGCATTCACAAAAATATTAAGTATGATTGATTGATATATACCTATTTTAGCAAGCTCTTCAAGGAACTTGTCGACTGCAGCTGAGTACTTCTTCAACCCTGCCTCCTTGCGTTCCTTAATCAATTCCTGTTTAAGGTGACAGTTCAAGAAGCAACCTCAGTTAATTGGCCATGTTCAATTCACTCTTTTATTATTTGTCTATTTGTTTTTAGTCATGACTCATTGAGTGTTTGCCTTTATTTAAATATGGGGACATGGCGTTTTTATCTGACCTTGATTTCAGCAGAGGCAGCTTCATATATTTCAACTACTTTTGCTTCAAGCTCAGCCTTCTTTTCTTCAAACTGCTTGCTTAGTTCCTCCTGAACCAAATTACCATGACCAAATTAATACCATATCAAAAATATATAGCCAAAAGAAATATAATACATGCAGAAATTATTGGATCTCTAGCTAGCTAGTTTTTGAGTAATTAACATACCTTAGTCTCATCAAAGGACTTGCAAGCCTCAGCAGCCTCGGCCTTTTTTATACTGTTCTTATTCTCGAACACCTTCTTGATCTTTGGAAGCACCTTTGATTTCCAATAACCCATCTCTTTTCTCAACTCAAATATCCCAAAAACCAGTCTAAAAGAAAAAACAACAATCCAAACAAAGAAAAGAAATTAGATATCAAAAGTTGATGAAAATAGTCACAAATATATTTGCAAAAAATCAAAACTAAGTACTACAAATTAAAGTCTGCAAGAGCACAAAGAATTTGATGAAGCTCTTAGATAAGATTAATCTCTCTATCTTACCTACTCAGTTGTATAATATCTTCCCCTTACTCTTATCCCTCTCTCTCTTTGTCTCTCTGTTGTTATAGTCTTCAATCAAGCTATCAAAGTCCCTTTCAATGCAATGCTTGAGTACTGTAGCAGCCAACTGTCCCTCCAAACTAATCACATAAAGCTTTGGAATGTGGCATCAACATATAGACATACTCCCAAAAGAGAAACCCCTAGGATTCCATGTTAATTACCAAAATACCTACTTATTCAATGATTCCAGCCAACCTCCCTTGAAAAATGACCTCTCCTACCCTCCGCCGCCAGCTCCACTCACTTAAATACAAGGGCTATAACAGTCCACCAGGAAAGAGGTAGGTTTGGATGATTCATAGACAATTCCATGTATGATTCGAAGCCAGGGTGGTCAGTGGTGTGGGGTGTAAATAAGTGAGGAATCTGAGGGGTGAAAAAGGGAATTAGAGAGGTGGGGTGTGGGCCCTGTGGGGCGGAGATGACAGCTGGCAATCATTTAAAGGGGGGAAGATATCATATTAATGTGGGACCCTTAAGGGTTTGCTAATTTTGATGTTGATCTAACGTGTATGCAATTCTTTCTCTCCTCTCCTTTGGCTTCTTCTTCAGATTCACAAAACTTCTGTCTCTCACACGTGGCTTCGCTGGTATACTAACAAATAACAATCACGCCGTCAATGACTGACTGTCAGCAAATTTCTTCATGAACCAACCCCATGACCCCATGACAAAGTGGACAAGAATTGATGCCATGTTACTCTTTGTTTGAATGTACACAAATAAAAAAAAAGGGTCATAATTAATGAATCAGAAAAACCATTTATGCAAAATGCATGGATAGATAGCTGGCTAGCCTAGCTTGCATCCACATGGGGCTTGATTATAATTTTGTGTTTGGTGTAGAACAAGGAGTGGGAGACAAGAAACTTGGATTAGTTTATGGTGGTGGGGTTGGACAGGTTTTAGCAATATTCTGATTGATTATGCAAAGAGATTAGCTGCATATCTTTGCTTGAATGCACAGGTAAATTAATATATAGCAGGTTGAAGAACTATCTGAAAGACTGAAACAACACTGTAAATATGTGTTTTTGTAGATGTATTAATTAATTTTTGGGTATGAGAAACAGAGATTTTATGTGTTGGGTCTTCAAAACAGAGATTTTTATGAATTATATATAGAGCGACATTAATGTGGCACCTGGGTTTATTTTACCATGTTGCTATTATATTAATTTCAACCTTTCAGGGAAGTATTGCAGGTGAGAACATCCTTCAAAATGTTTATGGGGTTTTAATAAACAATTATTCAGCCATCTTTGCTAATTAATTTGTCAGCCACGTACCCATTTGCCTCCCCATCACAAAAGCTTGACTGTTGTAAAATTCTCCAACATCTTGTTGCAGACATCATATAGTATCTATCTTTCTTAATTATATGGACAATATTTGTTACTTTAAGATCCAATTAGTATTATATATATCTATCCCCCTATCAAGAATGGTCAAGAACTCAAGGTTAGACTAATTCTAGGAAAAGGATTAAGATTGAAATGGAGAGTCTAGTCAAACAGATGTAATGCTAACACTTGCTTCAACTTTTCATTTATAAAAAATTATGATAATTATCTATGCAAAAGTTAATGTGAGAAAATAATGTATTGAGAAGTTATAATTCCACCTAGCTTAAACTAATCTGATTTCTATACCCAAAAATATAAAAATAATGTGACTTCACAAATGACCTGTTTAGCAAGCTAAATCCAACCCTTCCTAACTTTTAATTTTATTATAACAAAAGGGCCGGTGAGCAGTCGCAAAGCAACCTCATCATGAGCAGTGATGAAATGAAAATTATGGTATTAAGTATGAATTTATGATAAAGTGATTTGTGGACCAAAAATATTTGTTTACCATTCTTTGTCTTTGTTTCTTCTAGATTCAGCTATTGACTTCGAACCTTTGTAATCTTTAAACATTAAAGAGGGAAATGATTCTAACAAACCAGACTAATCTCAAGGAATTTTTCACTATATATTTTTTCCTTTAAAAGGAAAAAGAAAAAGGAAAAAGTGAAGCTTGAACTTTAAAGTTTGAACAAAGAGGTAAAATAGTAACCAAAACTTGATTGGTTTCTTGTACAAATGTTTGCAAATGAAGAAATGTTTGATCAAATACTTAACAGCGAACACTATGCTGGATGCCACTAATACTTTCAAAAAAAAAATGCTGGATGCCACTAATAATGACCTTCAATAATAAGGCTGTGAAAAAACTACTCCAATCTAATAGGTTGGTTTGAATTTTAAATTTTTTTAATTAGATTGGACCAATTAACAGTTGTCAATTATATATAAGAATCAAATCAAACCAAGGCAATCCAAGTAATATAAATATTTATATACATTGTTTAAAAGGTATCTTAAGTTTTTTGGAGTTTATAGTATTATCCTCAAAGGAAGAGCCTCAAAGGCCAGAATTGAGGCTATGTGCATTATAAAAATGCTAATCAATATATAAAAATTGTAACTTAAGTTGTAACATTTGAATTAGAATAAGTGCTATCATGGTGTGCGCCTAAGGATAAGAATGGAAGTGGCCTTGATACTCATAAATATCCAATTATCTTTATGAGAAGTGATCAAATCTTACCCAGATGTCATGTCCATTGGCGGCGTCCTTTAGTAATTGTCTTGAAATGGAATTTTTGACCAATTCACTTTCAACATTAATGACCAAGAAATATTCAAGAGTACATAATTAGGGTGTGAGCATTTGAAATATATATATATATATATATTCAAGAAGACACAAAACATGACGTATAGGGTAGCGTTTGAGTGCAAAACTCTATTGAAAATAACATAACATATTCATCAACTCTTATGTCACTCTGAAACGAAAGTGATTAGCTTAAATGGATTAGACTAGAATAACATATTCATCAACTCTTATGTCACTCTGAAAACGAAAGTGATTAGCTTAAATGGATTAGACTAGCCTTCGCTAATTAATATTGCTTTGAGGTGTTTTCCAACCTAAACATCTCAATTAGACGTTTCTGTCTTCTTCCTTTTCACTAACGAAATAAATAAAACCCGGTTAATTTTCGGTGAACAGTTTGCACCACAGGAGAACATACGTGTACTTTTCTTTTCTTTTTGCCCTTTTCCCACTAAAAGAGAGCAGCCCTGAAAGCCCTGAACACAGAGACGTGTATGCATGTTTCATGTTTGTATGTTTTCGTTTATAAACTAGGTAAGGCTTGGTACCATTTAATTTGTTTGATTTTCATATATAATCATATTATACATGTTAAAATTTAACTTTAAAGGCAAACATAAAACTGCCAATCTGTCACAATTCATCTATAAAGACTTCATTCATGTCAACAATGTGAAATAGTAGATGCAAAACTGAAACAGGACACCTGCTTCATGTCATGGATGAGGTTAAAATGCCAGAAACAGTACACCCGCTTCAGCATGCCGGAAGGAACATCGTCTTAGATCACAGGTTACAGCAGAGAATAATATATAAATGAGCGGTCAAGTTAATCATAAATTCGTTCTTTCATCAGTATAATGGGTGAGCCTAGAAATGTGCTAATGACAGTAGTCACAGTACCAACTTTTCAGCAGCTCTGATGAACTTACCGGTACTTCTCTTACTGCAACAAATTTTTTCCGCAGCATGATAAAGCCATACTTCGTGCAGAACGGGGCACCTGTGTACTTATGGACAATAAATGATTTGGCGGTACCCTACTTAATAGCATAACCACATCACTCTATGACATAGTTGGGATTCACAGCCAATATTCTGTTATTTCTGGACACTGATGGCTGCCCTGCACCTCCAAGGTCGGCTCCTTGCCTACCATCATCTACTACTATCAAAGTTCCTTCTTTTCTTATCAAACACTGCATTACAGGCAACTTTTAATAACAAATAACAGCTACTATATCCAGATATGATATACTCTTGATAACTGTACTTTACCTCTATGATAGCTTTGATATTGGAAACTTCCTTACGCGCCTCCTCCTCGGTACTGTAATTATTTTTCTCATTCTGCTGACGAACATACCATTCAATCAAGTCATTCTGCCTCATTCCAGCCAGCCCTGTCCCTGCCAAAAACAAGGAACCCCCAAATTGTTCAGGAAAATGGATGTGAATTACTAGGCATTGATTACAAAGTACTTCTATAACCTCAATGGCACTTTCGTCTATTTCTTCCAAACATTATCAAAAAGAGCTTTTCAGTTATTTGGGAGTGCTTTTGGCATTAGGTAACTGGAACTAGAATTATAAAGACAGATCGATCTTACATCTCATGATTACATAAAAGTTAATAAGAATATTTGTCTTACCACTTTGTCTAACAGCTTCTTCATGTTGTCTAAGACACATGACAAGGGCCTTGGTAACCGTATCAAAATAGTCAGAACTTAGTGTAAGCTTATTTCCTTGTTGGTTTGTAGAACCTGCTCTACCTTCTGCACCATCATAATTCACATAAAGTGATCATTATAAGATAGAGATTGAAGAAGGCATATATAAATATAGGTCTTATGCTCATACCAGCATCCCCAGAAGCTGGCTCTGCTCTGGCATTGCTTGTTTCATCATCCACTTGATCAGTACCATTATTTCCATTATCATCAGCCTCAGCATTGTCACGAGTTTCTTGAAACTCTGACAGATCAATTGCGGTAGACTCCACACTGAATGGCAAAAGAAGACGCACATTATAGCCACAGAACGTGTTGTGTGTGTGTGTGAGAGAGAGGGAGAGAGAGAGAGAGAATTCAACTAAGTCTCATTCTTTTCTTGCCTGATTATTGACATTTTCAGCAATCTCACTGCTAAACGGACATGGGGTGGTTTTACCTGTAAGAGTTATTTCTTAAGTATAAAAAAGACATGTACCTAATCTTAAATCCAGATTAATAACTTGCCACAATTTTAGGCACCTGAGTTTCTAAATGACTTCGAGCAATGGCCTCTGACAGTCTGATCAATGCCTCTAGTTGCCTAACTGTCATGCGATATGCAACTCTACTACCAGGAGCAGTATCACCTCTTCTGAGAGCAACATAAGAGTCCACCAACAGCTTTCTAGCATCTGAGGTTAACTGCATAATTTATTTTAGTTCTGTTAAAACAAAGCTTGAAGGCAAATATCTATAAGATTTGTGCGCGCGCGTGTGTATGTGTGTGTGTGTGTGTGTGTGTGAGAGAGAGAGAGAGAGAGAGGTCATGATTGTGGGAAGTGTAGAAAGCAGACCTTTGGTTTCAGAGTTTTAGCATATACAATATAACGTTTCAGCTGTGCAGTAGTGAATGCAGGAGTGAGTGCCTCTTCACGCTTTTGATGTACTCTTACAATGTGGTGAGCAATGTGGTAATCTGTTTCATCATCTGGGTCATCGATCATAACATATACCAGATCAAACCTTGAGAGAATAGGAGGAGGAAGAGCCACATTATACTGGAAAGGAAAAAAAAAACAAAGAAGTGATCAGTCCATATTAAAAAACTCCAAGATTTTATAATCATTCTACCGTAACAGACTAGGACACCATCTATATCTAGGACATAAGAATTTCAATTTTTAAAAATAATTTTCCTCTGGCAACGTTGCCCAGGGGAATGGCCCTGCACTTAAAACGATTAGTAGGCTTTCAGATGCAATACATACCTTGAGGGGTTTAGATTTATCATAGCGCCCCCCTGTTGGGTTGGCGGCAGCAAGAATTGATGTTCGAGCATTCAGTGTCGCCTGTATTCCTGCTTTTGTAATGCTTATTGTCTGTTGTTCCATGGCCTCATGAATTGCAACCTTAAAGACCACTTACATGTCAGATATTGACAGTTTCTCTATGAATAATATGTCAAGTCATGGAGTAACATAAAACAATACAAAAGTTACCTGATCTCGGATGTCCATTTTGTCAAATTCATCAATGCAACAAATGCCATTATCAGCAAGCATTAATGCGCCAGCCTAAAATAAGATCATATGTGAATATGTGGTATATCAGCAATTTAAAAGCAGAGGCGCCAAGAGATCACCAAAGGGAAAGAAGGAAATGCAGAATCAAAAAGTTGATGTAGAAGTAGAACCCATGATTCATAGAATCAAATAAAGATTTGTAAATTGGTCAAGAAGCAACATAAATTTAAAAGCTACCTCAATACAAAATTCCCCAGTTTCTGGTTCTTTGGCCACAGTTGCAGTTAAACCAGCGGCAGAGGAGGATTTCCCAGATGTGTAAACAGATCTTGGAACTATTCCTGAAGTATATCTACAGTTGATATAGAACAGCATAAGAAGTGGATATCTCTGAACTACAAGAACTTCAATAATAGGGAAGAGAGGGGCATACTTGAGGAACTGAGATTTTGCACAACTGGGGTCTCCGACTATACAAACATTGATATCTCCTCTTAAGTTGATACCTTCATGAGTAAACTTGTGGACGCCACCCAGAAGCATAAGCAGAATTGCTCGCTTGATGTCTTGGTGGCCAAATATAGTTGGGGCAATGCTATCAACAAGCTTATTGAAGAAATCAGGGGTATTTTTCATCCTTTGAGCTTCTTGTTTCTCTTCCTCCTGCCAAAATTTATGAAGCAAAACTGTGGGTCAGATGTGTGTTTGTTCCCTGAAAATACTAAATCTTTATGCAGAGAACTAATAACTTCCAACAAAAAACAGATGGGAAGCAAGTGAAATTTAAGCATCCAAAGTGAAATCAGAAATCAAAATTAATGTAAGATGTAGGAAATGATTGAAAAGGTTGAACTAACAGTAAACTGCTGGTTGTCGTCGTCATCAGCATCCTTCTTTCTATTCCGGATGTCAATATCCTGTCTACCATCAGAAATCTGAGGGAAAAAAGAAATCAATTAGAAAGCACATATCATAGAAAGATGCCAATCTCATAAACAGAACTGTTAATAATCCACTCAATGACTAACCTGAACTGAATTAGCAATAAAGGCCATGCGATAGGAGAGGTCTCTCACTCCCAAAGCTCGAAGGCCCCTCACTCCATCATGTCCACCCATAGAATTGTTGCGCTGGGATGCTTGTCGAGAACATTCTGCTCTCTCTCCAGGGGAAGCCAGTGCCGATATGTCAGGTATCACAACCACAGTGCCCGTGAAAATGACCCTGCAAGTGCGCGTACAATGAAACAGACATGTATCTCCAACACAATTAGTACGTTGAAGATTAAACAGTAATACTTCAAGGAAACGGATTGACTTTGCTTACGTGTCACCAGCCCTGGCCTTCTCAACAATCTCATGGCGAATTATAACATCCAGCGATCTGGGAAGAGACCCCGCAGGTATCTCATTGGAAGTCTCCTGCATCCGCACCCTCTGCCAGTCCGCAAATTTGCTCTCTTGCCGGAGTAATGCCCACCTTGCTCTATTTAGGCAAGTGGAATTGACACAAATTGTCGGCTTTGACCCCACAATTACAATAACAAATGAGAATCATCCAGGAACAGTCGAAATGAAAATTGAACTACTATTATGTCCGAAGAACCAATTGAGTCAATTAATACACACTGACCTCAGTGTACTTAAATTGCTGTTCAACATTCTTGATGACGCCTCCGCACTCCAAGCACTTAAAAGTCCCATAGAGAAGCTCCGGTCGGACTTCACTGGTCCGAGTCACCACTCCTTTCACCGACACAAGTTTTCCAATTTCAGCTGTCGCCAGTTCCCTCAACCTGGAGTAAATTCAAAAACTTTGTATACCCATTTTGGAAATTTAAACAAAATATTTACAAGATTATTCAAATAGGGAGTACCAAACCGAGTACCTCTTGGAGCCGGGGACGTTGATGAAGGCGACATTGATGTCCTTGTTGTTATCGTCGGAGATGAAGGTGGGCCGGAGCTCCATCACGAATCTCTTGCAAGCGTTCTTCAAATAAGGCTCAAACCTAATTTACTCAAACGGTTAAACGATAGATAGCGCGAATTAACAAATCAAATAAAATGGGGGGTTTCGGGAAGGGTTTAGGGTTTTGAAAAGATCAAATTGAAATAAAAGAAGAGGACCGGACCTCAAGAACTCGTCAGAAATGGCCTTCTGGAGAAGATCGTTGAAGAGCATGACGTGCGAGAAGTCGATGAACATAGTGTTGGACTCGTTGGTGCTCATGGCTTCGATCTCCGACTCGTAATACAGATCAACTCCTCCTTCTGCCGGTGTCTTGAAGCTCTTGAGAAAGTCCAGAAATATGTTTTCGACCCTCACCGCCTTCTCGTCCACCAAGTATCCGCCGTAGGCCTCCATCTTTGCTGGTCGCGATCTCACGAACTCTCGCTTCTCCTTCTTTCTCTCAGTTCCTCTCACTCTCTGCGCTGCTTTTGGTTTCTGGTTTCTGGCGCCAAAATAAGAATCCCACACTCCCACCCAAGGCCTTCCCGCCAAAACACCCTATCGGCTAACGGGTTATTGGGCCAACATCATAAACGGGCCTCCAGTTGTGTCTCTCTTTCGCCAGTTTTCGAACCAGTCCAATACTAATCTTAAGAGGCTTGTAAACCCCCTAACAATTTGATGAGTACACCCAACATCTATATTATTTTTTCAAATTTTCAAAATTTTAAATTATTGTGCGGTTGGTGGCTACCCAAACTTTATCATGTTAATCATCAATTGAAGCTGAAAATGACCTTAAGCAAAAGTCAAGTGAGGCTAATGTAGCGCCATGTGTTCAAAACTAATGAATGAATTGATTTTTGAATGATTTTAGAATAAAGTATTTAACATAATTGAGTTTCGAGAGTAAAGTGTCAAAAATTTTAGTCATGGGTTAATATGTCAAACATGGTTTAGTTTAGGGTGGTATATAAACATCATTTGTCTTTAATGGTCAATTTATAATAGAGTACAATTCATATTCATACTTTTGAAAATGCAAAACCATAGATTTTTAAGATCGATTGAAAATGTCATGTTATTCGCACGTATACTTATTCCAATTGGGTAGCAAATGTGATACACATTCATGTGCTAAAATCTAAACAAATATTGACTAAGACAAGATTAATATGTTAGAATACAATATGAGATGTCACATAAATTAAGAACAAAATATTAGAAAAAGGAAAAAAGAGAGTTAATTAGCTCTAAGTAGCAATGTTGAATCCTAACCAAATGCATAATATATACCTTTCATTCTAGCTTAGCTAACTCCTTTTTCAAAAATTTGGGTTGTCAATTTATAAGAAATAAATTGGAGCGATCCTAAACTTATAAGAAGACAAAAAACTAAACCTAAACCTCCACAACCCCATAATGCTTCGTGGACGTACAAAGCATATATATATATATTTTTCCCACGATGCATGGGATCAATTCTGGGACCCGACAAACTCAGAGTTTGAGATGGGAATAGCATATATTCTTCGAGCACTGCAGGGTCGTCTTCTTTAATTACCATGCAATATATTGATTGTGGGTTTCTTCTTGATTCATTCAGGACTCAGGAGGAGAGAGAGGGAGTTGAGAGTTGTGATCAAGTTTGCTGCACGTGCTCACCTGCACCATTCATCTCTCTTTCTGTCTCACAGAGCTTCAGTTTAATTATAATCTTAGAGCTCCCACTGCTCTTAAGACAGAAAATTTGAATAGCATAGTTAAGATTTAAGCACCTGTTTCTAAAAACTGACCGAGAACAAACAAAGCTGCACGGCCAACCAAAGAGTGGAATAACCGAACCCAACAGCAGAACCACACAAGAAGAAAAGGGCCCAAAAATACGAGAGCACTAGGTTCAACTTATGGGCCTAGGTATTAGAGGCTAACTGCCACGTGCTAGTACTAGGTTTCTTCAATTTTGTACATAAAATTCGGAAAGTCAACTAAAATTTGTGTCCACCAGTTTTCAACCCAAAGATGTTGATGGTATTGAACATGGTTTTTTTTTTTAAAAAAAAAAAATTTGAAGGAGAGTGGAAATATTGGAATTCGAGTATGAAAGTAAAATGAACTTTTGTTCTCGACTATTTAAGCCTAAAGATCGGTATTCCAAATAAAAGTATAAATTAAATTTGAAGTTGGCCTCTCTTCAAACTATGTACATGCTAAACTATACCCTACACTAGGAGGGTACGTCCTAGCCTGCCATATTTAGAGTTTTATTTATGAACCTTGTGAATATGAATATGACTTGCTTGTGGAGTTGGCAGAGCTTACCAACCACTTCCAGATTCATATTAATTGCTTTTAATATAAATAGTCCGTTAGAAATCCCTATTAATAAAACTGAAGATTACGTAATAATTTTTAGATTTTAATATTAATATATGTCAAAATCTCTAACGTTAAAAAAAAAATAAATAAATAAAATAAAACATCGGAATGAGTTTAAATTTGAATAAATAAAAAGTTTGGCGCATTCATTAGAGAGGATATAATTGGAGTAGGTATGCTTATCGTGATTCATGTGAAGCCAGGGCCAACTGCTAACCACATATAATTCAGAAAAATTAATTATAATCCCAAATCCCAATTAATCGATGTTGCCATTCTTATCCAAAGTAGGGTGTGAGGGGTCTAAAGCATGCATGTAAGAAACGCACGTTTGAGAGTAGGGGCACGTGTCAAAGACCCACCCAACCTCAAACTGAAACTCTCTGCACTTGGCAGTGCCACCTTCATTTCTGACTCATATTTGGCACTGTACAGTAGAGTAGGGCTTAGGATGTGCTAAGTGTAAGCCATGAAAGGAAGCAGTCAATGTAGCCGTTTCAACCTCATAACTCTCTCTCTTTCTCTCTCTACATTATCATATTTGTCATACCCTAATTATGAATCTATGATTTTATCATGTCAATGTCACCTTCCACATTGATTATAAATTAATTTTAAAAATCATTTTAGCGATTCTATTCATCAATGATGCTAAGCACTACTACGCTAGTTAAACTAGATTTATATATACAGATACTTGTTTGAAAATAAATTCAAACTGAACTCAAATTGCATAGATGAAAAAATATATAAATCAAATTTGATACCAAATTTAATGAGTTTGAAGTTTGAACAAGTCTTTCACATTAGTATTATTAGTAATTATAAGATCGATCAACCAGTGTTTTATTTAGGTGTGAAATAGCGAAAACAAGAAAAATGCATGAAATTCCTTAAGTTTTAGTAAAGAAAAATAAAAGGATTAATTTAGTCTAAGACGACTCTTTTTGCTTTTGCTCACACTTTTTTCTTAAATTAGAGGAATACAAAAAGAAAATGACAATGTTATAATTAGGATTCATCAGTACCTATATAAGGATTCATTCGTAGCATTTGAACAAAAATAGTATAGGGTTAAAGATAAACATTTCCCTTTTAATTATCTATCCAATCCAAATCACAATATATTCACTGAATCTAAACAAAAATAAAATAAAATAATACACCAAAGTAAAAAATTATATAGGAAGGCGGGGTGAGAATAAAACAACGCCGAAGAACAATTATAATTTATAAACAAGTATGTGATGTTTGGTGTAGCAAGTACTTGACTCTCTTTTGACACATAATGATGAAGTATAGTCTTTAAACAGACCAGCCACCATTGATTAATTAATTAATTAATTAATTAGGAGTGCGAAGCGAATGTGAAGAAACTAAAAGCCTTTTCTGTGATGAGAGACAAGGAGGAAAATTAAGGCTGTTTTTTTCAACAACCAAGCCGTCAACTTCATATCTCATCATCCATTCGTTGAATGTACGTATCATTTTTCATACAACCTTATATATATAGTAGCAATTCTCAACTTTAATTATTACCAATATTACTAATCGGTAATTAAAAATTTACAACCCACTTCAATATACTTCCATGTTTGCATTAATTGTTGTTGGATATATTTCTATATATTTAATTTTGTAGAAAAATTTTTAGAAGGCTCGAAAAGATAACTCTATTATGATTGTTACAAGTGTAAAAGTATGTTTCTCATTATTTAAATAACTGTAGCACTAAAGTTATAAGTCCAACCGTTGCGACTATAAATCCCTTACTTTCCCTAGAGAAAGATTCATCTTCCCAATCAATTTGTACTCTTGTAATCAGAATTGATGGAAAACTTAGGCCACAACAAAAGCATGGAGCAGAAGCAAGAAAGCAGTAGAAGCAGCAATTCAAACTCGACCCAGTTGGACGATGAGGGAGAGGAGAAGAAGAAGCAGTCCATCCCTCTTCTAGTGATCAACTACTTGTGCCTGTTTGTGGGTTCAGTCTCTTCAAGCCTACTCTCAAAGTACTATTTCATCCACAAAGGGTCAAGCATCTGGGTCTCCACCTGGGTCCAATGTGGAGGATTCCCTCTCCTACTCCCCTTCATCTACTTCCCATACCTCCTTAGCCACACCCCCAGAAAACCCTTTACTCGTTTCACCCCAAAAATCCTGACCTTGTCAGTCTTCATCGGCCTGATGTTGGGCCTCAACAACTTCCTCTTCTCATGGGGCAATTCCTACCTCCCTGTCTCCACCTCATCTCTCCTCTTATCATCCCAGTTGGTCTTTAATCTCATCCTTTCCGTCATCATCGTCAAACAGAAAATCACATTCTCCAATCTCAACTGCGTCATTCTCCTCACGCTCAGCTCCGTCCTCCTCGCCCTCGGCTCCAGCCACGACAACCCTCAGGGCCTCACACGTGCCAAGTATTTTATAGGCTTCTTCTCCACAATCGGCGCCGGCTTGTTGTTCGCCCTCTACCTCCCGGTGATGGAGAAGATCTACAGGAACGTCTACTGCTACGCCATGGTCATCGAAATGCAGCTGGTCATGGAGGCGGCCGCCACGGTGTTCGCCACGGTGGGCATGTGGCTAAACGGTGCGTTTTACGAGATGAAGGTGGAGAGCGGCAAGGTGTTCGACAAAGGGGAGGCGGTGTACTGGGCGACGGTGGCGTGCAACGTGGTGACGTGGCAGCTGTGTTTTATGGGAACGGCGGGGATGGTGTTTTTAACGTCGTCACTGACGGGGGGGATATGCATGACGGCGTTAATGGGGATGAACGTGTTGGGTGGGGTTTTGGTGTACGGGGACGAGTTTGGGGGGGTGAAGGCGGTGTCGACAGTGTTGTGCGGGTGGGGGTTCTGTTCGTATGTGTATGGGATTTACATCAAGACTAAGAAGAAGAACAAGGACGACAAGGACGGCACTATGATGCTTCACATTGTAAATGATAGTGGCGTTTGATAAAAAGATGAAAAAATATGATGGCTTTTCGTGAATTTAGGAGAAATTGGGTTTTCTTTGTTTTTTAAAGCCTTTCAAGTACATGGATGAGAGGTTTGGAAACCAATTTCGGACTTTGAAATCATTGCCAATGCTTAAAATCATAATGTGGTATCATTGTCAATTTGTCTTATCACTTCACACTTAAAACCACTCAAATTCTTCTATTACCCATACACACTATACACTTTGCTTAATTTGGTTCATGTATGTCAAACCATGTACATCAACATCTAACAATTAGTCAATCGCTTATGCAGTTTATTTGTGATATTTGTTTATAGGATTTGCATATATCTAATACTCAATCATTGTTCACAACTACGATATTACTAATTTATATCAAATTCGATAATCTTTCACTTGCTTAAGTGACATCAATAATTGATAATCGTTTTTATTTATATTACTAATTTGTAAGACGTATATAGAATTCCTCACGTATATCAATACTCGACAATTAATCATGTACATGCGTGTAATGATTAGAACTTTTAATTATCCATAAAGTTGAATATATTGGAGCTAGGTGCCTTTACAATTAACTGTAACAAAAGTTTTAAAGCGCACTACTCTCAGAAAATGGAAAGCGATTAAGACAAAATCAAGAAATAAAAAATGTCCCACAGTATCTCAGATAAGTAATCAAAGTTAGGATGATGGTTGCATTTAATTATTGCTTCTTCTTTTTTCCCATTAATTGTTTTATGATAAAAATTTGTGTCTAAATTCTGAATCAATCGTCGAACGTACAGTACGCAGGGCCAACGTTAATTAAAGTATGAATTGAGCGACTAATGGTACAGATGAGGACATTATCACATTGTTGTTGTTCTTGTTCTTCTTCTAATCCCACGTCATCTTATATGATGTATACATTATTTATATAAAGGGATTTCATTACTCTTTCGCATACCTGAATTAGATAAAGTGAATGACTATTTATGGGACACTATAAGTTTTTTTTTTTTGGGCCATGATGGGACACTAAGTTGATCACACCCGTATCCACCTTTTCTAAACAGTGCAAGTGTACGTGTAAAAGGTACAGATGAGGACATTATCACATTGTTGTTGTTTTTGTTCTTCTTCTAATCCCACGTCATCTTATATGATGTGTACATTATTTATATAAAGGGATTTCATTACTCTTTCGCATACCTCAATTAGATAAAGTGAATGACTATTTATGGGACACTATAAGTTTTTTTTTTTGGGCCATGATGGGACACTAAGTTGATCACACCCGTACCCACCTTTTCTAAACAGTGCAAGTGTACGTGTAAATATATGAGCACATTTATTCCTTTTTTATTTTGAATTGTTGAAAATCTGAACATATCTAAGCCACTAATATAACTTTGAAAGATGGTAGCCACAAAAAGAAATGTAATTAGATAGATACTAAGCTCAAGTAGTTTCATAGAGGATGAATCAAATGAATCAAAGAAATTTATACATATATGTGGTTCCTAGCTTTCATGTAGTATAGGGCAAAAAATGGTGCAACTCTTTACAAGAACATGCGGGATTAAATAATGAATTGAAATGTCTTTCACTTACTTTTTAAAATCAATCTGTACATGCTGCTCAGGCTGTTGGGGCTTTGAATGTCTTTTGTGTGGTACATAGTTTGTTTGCATGAAAGATATTTCTGGTTGGACGATTAGGCTTTCAGGGACTTCCACTCATCGCCAAAGAAAATGTTTAACTCCGTTACTGGAAATTAAACTCCTCTCTCTCTCTCAAATATAGATAATTCGGATTATTGAATTTTAGGTCAAAAAATAATATTCTTATTTTTCTTAAAGTAAGGATCTTGGTACTTGAAAATTTTCCCAAATATATATCTACATAAATAATATACAATTTATCAAAAGTCAATTCTTTATTTTTTAGTTTTTACGTACTATAAAAAATAAAATAAGTTTTGTGTCTTTTTCTTCTAAAGAGGAACCAGCTAGTGCACCGGTAGTCTACACTGTATACCATGTTACAATCCACAACCAAATTAATTAATCCCTATCGATCACCACTTTCTTGTTTTTTTCATTTGAAAGAAAGGCGCCTTGCAAATTTAATTAAGGGTTCATTTTGGATGGAATATTTAAATGAATGGATTAGAATTTTCACATGCAAATATATATATAAATAACAATAAATTAAGTTTAGATTAATTAGAAGACCTTATATATATATATATATATATATATGCAACAAAATGCTAGATAGTTAATTGTGACATGAGAAAACTACTAGTTAATGATATTGCTGGACAATGAGATGGGATATATATGATTACTTAATAATTTTCTTTTCAAGTGAAAACTAGCTAAACATGTCTCTATCATTTTGTCTGTCTTTTGTTCCCTATGGCTTTTAGCTCGATCCTTTTTTTAGTGTTACGTGGTGGGTCATAAGAAAAGTGAAAAAGACTAGAAATAGAAGATATTAGAAAAAGAAAACTGATAGAGAGATAGAGATAGAAATAGAGGTGGATATCCCTTTTCCTCATAATTTAATCAGATCTTTAACCTTCTTCTTTTCTTTCTTTTTGGCCCGACTTAAAACCTGTTTTAATCATTGCTTTAAAGCGAATTAAAGTGATTGAACTCATCAACAATGTACATCTTTAATTGGTATAATGTATTACACTGTATTTTTGAATAATTATTATGTTAACTTTTGATTAAATGTAAATATCTTATCGATAATATAAATATTATAAATTAAACTATCTGACAAAATAACATTATTATTAAGGTTAATTGACTTTAAATACCAAATTTTAATAATTTTTTAGTTTAGATTCCAAAATTTAATAACATTTTAGATTAGATATTAGTTGAAAAGTCAAACATAATAATATAGTAAAGGGCACTATAATTCACAAATATTACATCACATGCCACTAAAATAAATAAATATATATATATACTATTATATTAATTTATACTATATTGCATTAAAACTATAAAAAATCAATCCAATCATATCTTAGCTGTGACTATTTTACAATTTAGTTGTGATTGTCTTGGTAAGTTGAAAAAGACAACTCTCACCACTATACTAAGTATTATTTTGAGTAAAAGTATTGTTTTGACCTCTATTTATACTATATTGTAATACAATTTCTCTTAAAAAAAATTTAATTCAGTCACAACCTAACAGTGACTGTATCACAATTTAGCTGTGACTGTCATTCAGTCACAACTAATTTTGAAGTAACAAATGGGCTGTAAATTTGTGATCTATTCTAAAATTCAAATTTATTAGTTAGTAGTCAAACCTAAAAATTATGAACAAAACATTTTCGAAAAAAATATTGAAACTAGATATTTAATCCTAAATTTCTATTATTATTATCCATATACATATATATGTTATATATAACATTCAATAACATACTAATAATATGTGAAATAAATATCAGAAAATACATATTTTTGATCAATTAATTATGAATTTATGATAGATTTTGTCATGGAATATTGTACGGTATTATACTTTGATTCCCTTGGTCTAATTTAATATAAATGATTGGTTTTTTTTTTTTTTTGGGATAGAAAATTGATTGATCTCACTAAACAAAACAAATGCAGACACCTCTCCTCGATCTGCTTTTCTTTTCCTTTAATCCAACCAACAAATTGCTTTTATATAAGTTATATATAATGGAAGAAACATGAATGGAGGCAGGCAGGGTGGTCCGTCCATATGTCAACTTTTGATGATTAATTAACAAACACGTTAAAACGTTAAAGTACGAGAAGCCAATGATAATTAAAAGGTCAACGAAAGCAAACTTGTCCCTTTGTCCAAAATATGAATCTCTCTGATTAATTTGCATATTGCTTTGTTGCATGCATATCTATGTCTTTGCATAGCTCACAAAAGCATGCATCATTCAATGATCTAAAAAGCTCAGTGATGTGTGAGAGAGATATATATATATATATATATCCACTAGCTCATATAATCAAATATATGAGGCCAATTAAACTGAAAGACACATATATCCATCTTGCAGTGAAAAAGTTTGATACTTAGTACTTGAGCTTTTAAAGATGATACTTGATCGATTACTGGTTTATATTTTACCACATATGAGCAGGTGCAAGTGCAAAGTGAAAGAGATTGAAATCATATAACTAAAGGAAGATTTTAGAAAGAAAAGTAGTGAGGCAAAGTTGCAGTACGTAAAGCGCTGATGAGGCGGATCAGATCCAAAGAGAGATCGAATGAATTGCTTTCTCTAGCTCACATTAATTTTGTACGTACGTTGTCAATGTCATACACGACTCAATTAATGGCCAAGATTAAAAATACTTTTTGTCAAAAGCTTTTACTTTGATTCCAAACTAGTGCATGCAATTAGGAATAATTCCTTTGAATTTGTTCCATAGTTTCAGACTTCAGTGCATGCTGCATAAATCTATGATTATCATGCGCAAATTTCAACGAAAATTGAATGAAACCGAGTTTAATTCACACAAGTGTACGTTGCTATCACCCTGCATACATTCAACCAAAGTAAGTGTATGGAAGTAGTGAACACAGCTAGTGTGTGCATAACATGTGAATCTCTCTTCCCTCTCTCTTTATATACAACCCAAGGCAGGCAGCTAAGCTAAGCACATCCTTTTCATAATAACCTAACATTACTTAATGACCTCAACAAAGAAACAAACACAGAATCGCTTAATTGGTAAGCAAATGCTAAGAAAGCATTTATAATAACCTAACAAGGCAGTACATACAGAATCGCTTACTTGCTAGACAAGTAAGCATATATTAATTCAACCCCACACACACAATACTAGAACAGGCAAGTAAGCATATATTAATTCAACCATACACAGACACAAGCATAGTAATTACTAATTAGGCCTTGCTAGGCCCAAATTGGTTGTAAATACCCAAAAAACAGCCCAAATTGAATGTGCAGACAAACAAAAAAACTCCCAAATTGTTTGTGACTTACTTTTTCTTTCTGTTGGGTTTTGTATCCAAAACAAGATTGCTGGGTTTGGGTATTCCATAACCTTCCCATAAAAATTTATTCACACATTTTAGAAGGCCTAAGCCCCAAGTCCCAACAACGCCTTTTAACAAAACCAAAAACCAAAAAAACCAACATTATGTTTGGGCTAAGCGAAGCTGGGCTTTTGAACTTCGGCTGACTATAGTTGGACCGGTATCCAAAGAAAAATGCTAAAGAGTCAAAAAAAAAAATATATATCCATATAATGTGAGAAAGATAATTAGTTTTTAGTGTCCAAAAACTAATTTGATTTTCCAAAGGCTAAAGCCTTTTATTCTTTTCTTTAAATGAAATTACACCACCCCTTCTAGTTTTTTTTTTTTTTTTTT
>QANT01007701.1:28079-55619 GCA_003254885.1 Purshia tridentata
GAAGTTTAATCGCAACATTTTGGCTCAACTGCGAAGCCTATGAAAGGATTTGAGCTGCCATTAGAGTGAGAGTGAGAGTGAGTGATGATGGGTTTGCAAATGCGAATGCTCCAAGTGGCGCCACTCTCACCACCCACTTCCTCCTCCTCATCTTCTTCCTCTTCTTGGGTCCAAAACCTCCCTGCTGTGTGCTTCAGCCAATGCCACTGCCACCACTCACAGCCTCAACTTGCTCTCCACCACCGCCGCTCGTATACAAGGACCACACTCCTACTTGTTTCTAAAGAAGGTAGGAGACTGCATGTTTCAAATTCGTCATCATCATCATCTTCAACTACCCAACAAGACCAGGATGATGATGAAGAAGAGGATAAGGAAGATGAAACCGACCCTGACCCTCAAGACCTCGAATACATCGGCCAAATAAAAAAGGTATGTTGCTTTCATTCACTCTTTGATATGTTTCTCTTCAGTTTTCACTTCACCCTTTCAATCAGTCTTGTTATTGATAGGTGTTGGAGCTTCTCCGCAAGAACAGAGACATGATTTTCAGTGAGGTATGATGTAATTCATTGAACACTTCATTCATTTCCATTACCATTTCATTGCCCCAATCTAAATCAACTTTTTAATGCTATGTTATATGGTAGGTTAAGCTCACTGTCGCAATTGAGGACCTTCGAGAAGTTGAGCGCAGGAGACTCCTTGGCATCGAAGATCCTGATGCCCCCACCAGGGAAGAATTGGCTAATGTTCTTGAAGAAGTAAGCCGCTTCTTTTAAATCCCTTGCCAGTTGCTTTAACTCTACTCCTATAGCTTAATTGAAGTGGATTATTTGGAGTACATTATTAATGTTATCATTTCACTAAGCCTTGGCATCTTGAGTGTGAGTGATTTGTGGAGTGACCAAATTTTGAATAAGTTGTGTGTTAAGCCCTTACAACTGTTTTCGTCGATATCTATGCTTCTCAAACCATCATACGAGGGGAGGAAGTTAATTTTATGTTGACATCTGTAAATTTTTGAAATACTTATTGTGACCCTATTTTGTGAATCTTGATTTAGGTGAATGAAGGAAAAATCCCAAAAAATAAAGTTGCTCTTCGAATGCTAGCTGAGGAAATACTTCAATGGCCTAATCTAGAGGTATTATTGTAATTCGAGTATATAATGATTTATTTTAGAGATTTTTGCTTCTTCTTTTTTTGTTATTTTGTAATGATAGATGATTTTACATGATTTTTACTTTCTTTAAATTTTGTGGGGTTTTTATTTTTATTTTTATGAGAGGTTGTGGCTTTCCATGGTTATCTTAATTCATGGAAATGTTCCACTTTTTTTCTCTAGGAAAGACTTGTTACTATTCATATAATTCTCTCATAATGGGGATTAACCTGTTACTGCTCTCCAAATCATGGTAATGCAGTTGGCTTCTCTTTAAGACTTAATAGTTGAGCTGTTTGTAAGCAGCCATGGATATTCAAAATCAAAATGGTTGAGAAATCTGATCCATATAGGGATATTTTTTAATTTTCCCCTTATGTGGAATTGATAATTGAGCTTAATTTGTATAGAGATCAGAGAAGAAGTGGGGGAATTAATCATGATTTGCCATTTACTAATTTTAATTTCCTTGTGAATAGTTGAATACAAGGTCTGGATTCAAAAAGAACTCCACCACATTCTTTTGCTTGGGCTACCCTTTTTCGACCAAACTCCAAATTCAATATCTAGAAAATTGCCACTGGATGGTGGCTTGTGAAAAAAAAAAAAAATGACATTGAAAATGTTACAAATTTTAATCAAAATACGGCTGTATGAATAGGTTTTTATTTTGGTCACCATGTTAGAACTCACTCAATCAAGACTATCCTGCATAATTTTCTCAACCACAAAATCTTGTCCTTAAGCAGTATGTTTGTTAGAGAACCTCTCATTACATGGAGGAAACAACATATCACTGAGAAAATTTTCATGAGATGACTCGTCACTGCTTGTTCATGTTTAGGTAGTGGACACTAGGTGTCAATTTGCTCATTTGTTCCTGCATGCTTTATTTATTGTACAGGTTCAGATTAAACCAGCAAAGAAAAAGCCTGGCAAATCCCTTTATGCTAGAGTCACTGACACAGGTATTGACCTTCAAGAGGCTGCTAAGAGACTGCAGATCGATTGGGATACAGCTGCCGAGATTGACGATGCTGATGTTAGTGATGAGTCAGACGTGCCCGCAGCTGTGGTTTGTTTCTTGGCTTTCTTATGATAAAGTGATGTTCTTATGTTCTAGCAATTGTCAGTAGGAAGAAATGAGAATAGTACAGTTTGTTTCCTTGGCTTTCTTATGATAAAGTGATGTTCTTATGTTCTTGCAATTGTCAGTAGGAAGAAATGAGAATTGTACATACAGCCTAATAGTGATAGTATTTTTTGTACTTATCAGTCATTTCAACAGAAAAGTAAGAGGGAAAGCATATACCATTGTAAAAGTAATTAATGTTTAGAATTTGTAATATTTATCAATATAGAACTAAATTTTTTTGAAACCTTCACTTGATTTGATTCATACAAAGACAGCACACAGCTCAGGGGTACTTGTTAAACTGCCTTGTGAACATTTTCTGGTTTAGCTAATCCTTGGGTTCTTAAGACGTGATTTATTATCTTGCAGGGTTATGGAGCACTGTACTTGGTCACGGCTTTCCCAATCATTATTGGTATATCAGTGGTATTAATTTTGTTTTACAATTCACTCCAGTAGAAATGTTGTTTCACTTTCACATTTTCATGTATAAATATCTGTACCTTGCAATATATTGAATAGTGCTATTGATCTCCACATGAGTTTGTATATGCTAATGATAATGGTTAATGTCAATGTTCATGTGATCTGTTTTGTATGTTATTGAGGGTCTGGTGGGGTTTGGCTAACCATTGCCCCTTGGACCTATTACATGAAGGTGCACTGCCATCAATTATTTGCTTTATTTTCATGCATACTCCTGCATGCTTGCAGGCATTAATCATATATGGTAATGAATCTTATATGGTGTTTGTGATGTTGTTGCAAGCACATCAGAGCTTATGTATTATTTTATTTCCTATCCTGTGGTATTCAGGAGCTCAATATTGAGTAGAGTTGACAACCCCAGTATTTAACAAGTCAACTCTCTTCCATAAAGATCAAAGAATTAAATAGAGAGTTATTGTATGGACCTGTGGTTAGCTTCTTCTAGAGACAATATTAAATTGTGATGTCCCTTGTCTATATGGGACAAAGAGAGAAAAACATGTATATCACTACTAGATGTGGATTGTGGGGGATATGCTGCACACGTCTAACCACGAGTCTATCTTCCCTCCTTTTTAAGTAGTTCAATACCAGACTTCGTCTTCAGGATTCCTGCTCTTCTCTACCATGGCAAATTCAGTTTCAGGTGAAATGCTTCCTACTGCAAACAACAGCATAGAAAAGCAGATTTCTGTAGATCCAATATCATTGAAAGAATCATATAACAGAGAAGCTAGTGCTAATCCAGTGAAGCCTGTTGTTACTGCTCCAAAGACCCATGGACTGGACCAACTACCACCCCTACTGCCTCCTGCAAAACCCAAGTTCTTAAGTTGCAGTCTCCCAAATTCAGCAACCTCATCACCACGATTTGGCTCCTCACTGCCGAAGAAGAAATGGAGAAATGAAAGCCAAGCATCTCCCCTGCAGCACTCTGCATCATACAAGGCTCTGTCTCTGCAACAACAAATTCACTATCGAAGGAGCAAGTCATGTGGTGAAGGAAGATCATGTTCCCCTTCAGATGACTTTGATCTTTGGGTGATTAAACCAAATGCTATTGAAAACGTCACCAGTCATTACAACAGCAGCTTCTCCAAAATCGAGCCCAACAGAGCTGCTCTTAAAAACAGCAACAACATGGACTCAAGTGATGATGGGTTCAAATGTGGAGCCCTATGTTTGTTCCTGCCAGGCTTCAGCAAGGCAAAACAAGTGAGACCAAGAAAGGAAGAATCTGAAATGGGAAATCGAAATGTCATATCCAGGACAGTTTCCTTGGAGAAATTCGAATGCGGGTCTTGGGCTTCTTCAGCTGTAATCAATGACCATGAAGATGGAGACTCCACGAGCAGTTACTTTGATCTCCCACTGGAGCTAATACGTTGTGCTAATGATGCACATTCACCAGTTACCACAGCTTTTGTATTTGACAAAGATCGAAAAGGGGTTCTGAAGAACGGGTCGAGCAGAGCATCAGCAGCCAGAAAATCACACGAATCATCGTCGCGCCATGTTCAATTTTCTACATCGTCTCCTACATCGTACCCTGCCTCACCAGCTTCTTGCATTACACCTCGCTTGCGCAGAGCTAGGGAGGAGTTCAATGCTTTCTTAGAAGCACAGAGCGCATGACTACTACGCTTTTTTTGGTGTTAGATGAATGAATGTGTTGCCATATTGTGATTAAATAATGCATGACTGGAGAGCCTGTTTTGATAGTTATGCTAGTTATATATTACAATACTACATTCGTGCTCGGGGTTGGCATTAAATTTGGGTTGGGTCGGTTCACTCATCTAAATCCAAAGTACAGGGCCAAGCTGCCCGAAGATTGGGCCACTAAACACATGTTCTGGCCCACGAGCAGCCCAAGGCCTTGGCTTGAGCCCTTTGGCAACAGACAAGACAAGGTTGCCCCGACCCATTGCACATCTGGACATGGTTATTTTGAGTTTGTGTGTGGAATGCAAGTTAATTTTTCTAACACATTAATCTGACTTGTTTATTAATAATAATACCATAAATCTGATAGCTTATTACGGACTTTTGTTCTTATATGAATATCACATATGTTAAATAAATAGCATATTGCTTTGGCTAAAAAAACAGAAATAGCATATGGCATTGCATCCAAACACTTGGACATGGAATGGTTAGGATGTCGCACTCTTGTAATATAAATAATACCATAAATCTGATAGCTTATTACGGACTTCTGTTCTTATATGAATATCACATATGTTAAAGAAATAGCATATGGCATTGCATCCAAACACTTGGAAATGGAATGGTTAGGATGTCGCACTCTTGTAATATAATCATTCAAAGTTACATCAATCTGTATCACATAAATAGTGTAAAAATGATGAAGATCATCAAGTCCAGCCAAAGAGAAAGATTGGAGTGTTGTCGGATGGACCCCATTTTCTTTATATTGCACCAAGCTTCAATTATGTTAAGCTAGTAACGTATGCAAGTGAAACTTGGGATGCTAAGTAGCCACATAGTCATGGTTGCCTTGTAATAAAATATATTTGAAATTGTAGAGTTGGTAAATTTCATTTCCATGTGTCACATGGTGGTGCTGAAGACAGACTAACATAAACGGAATGCAAATGGCAAAGCATTTGATTGAATTCCTTTTCCACATTGATGTCTTCATGTGATGTGTACCCCCACCATTTTGGACCATTACAATTCATTATACTTAATATATATATATAGATATAGACCAAAAAAAAAAAAAGAGGATTGTGTAGCCAAATTAGCCGACACCTATGAATTTTTCTGAGGTTCTCGAACTTTAATCATCCTTCGAAATTTACAACCATTGAGTAGAGTCGGTTACAATCTTAATATAGATATAGACCCAAAAAAAAAAAAAATGAGGATTGTGTAGCCAAATTAGCCGACACCTATGAATTTTCCTGAGGTTCTCGAACTTTAATCATCCTTCGAAATTTACAACCATTAAGTAGAGTCGGTTACAGTCTTTATATTTTGGGTCTTTTTTTTTTTGATTAAATGTCTGTATTACCATTTTTCAATTCATGACAAATTAAAAAATCTGTCAATTAGTTAAACGAAGATATCATGTAAAAGTGATGCGTACAAATAATGGACGGCATGATTGAGAAATTCTTAAATTTGTCTTGAATTAAAAACAAAACTTAACTACAAGGACTTGATTGAAAAAACACTCAAACCAGGAGGATCAAATTGATAGCTTGTAAGAAAATAATAATAATAATTTAACAGGTATTTAGACAGGAGGGTGAAGAAGACTAGTATATTGTCACAACATGTTGATCTATTTAATGTATTTTTTTGTTTATTTGAAAAGTTGTTAAGTTGTTAACATAAGAATTGAAGAAAGCGAGGGTGGCGGGCAGTCCAGTGCCAGCTGGCAGCGATCGGCATGGAGGATCTCAAGCCATACCGACACCAAATTATTCAACAAAACGTATGCAAATGCCATTGGCCCAACCCAACCCAACCCAACAAAATTTGTCCATATTATTCTTATTAATAAATTATAAAATAAAGATGCCATATTAAATAATTAAATAATATATAACTTTTCCTTTCACGGTAGCTCATAGCCTCACACGGCCTCCAGCTCTGACCCTGCACCAGTAACACCACCCTAGTGTTATTATTTATTGTTTTTTTGGTTGAATATTATATTTATAGGTCAGTCAGTCCTATACAAACAAGCTGTCCTCCACCGCCAGTTCCTTTCACAGTTTCTATTATTTGTTTGCTGCCAATAATATCTATCTTTTTCTTTTAATAAATTATCAATATCAATATATTATACTCAATATGTGACAGTGAATAATACACCGTACCCGTGCTAGGGAATTGCTAATCATCATTTCAGGAGGGATTAACTGATTAAGTCAGCAAAGAATTAATTATGGGAGAGAGTCGCGGTGGTACAAACTACAAAGTATGATTATTAAACTAAAAAATAATTAATTAACATAAAAAAGTAATGTTAATCCCACAGAATCTGCAAAGAATTGGGTAAGTGTTTGTAGAGTATTCATCGGCGTTACTCTTGGAGAGAGTGAGTGATGCAGAAGCAGCTGCCTCATATAATTATAGCAGTAAAACTCTTTTGTCTCACCAACAAGACATTAATGTTCATTTGTTCCTCCACCAGACTAATAAATAATTTTCATAAAATAATGTGTTAATGTTACTGATCATTGTGATCAATATAAATAAATAAAAACGTTACAAAGGTGTGCAAGCATTGGTCAGTGGGACCACCAACCCACCCACTTCAACTATAAGTATTTAGTTACATTAAATTCTGCCACATTCTCATACATTCTTGGACTCATATTTAGAACCACACTCTGAGTCAGTTCTATTGAGTCAGTTATGTGCATTAATTTTTCATTACATACATGGAAAGGTCTTCAATTGGCACTCGCTGTTGGGTCCACAGCTCATTGCCTTAGCTATTTCTATTTGTTTTTCAAACCCAATGACCACTTTGGACCATGTATTAACTTCTTTTTTCAACCATTCCTTTCTGTCATTGTCCTTGTTCATTCATATTTTGCCCAATTCATTCACTTCTAACCTCAATAATGGAGGTGTAACTCTCCAACACCATTCAACAGCAATCATTTTTGTGGTTAATATATGTCATTTTTAGGCTTTAGGTCATGTACATGAAAACTAATTAATTAAACATAAAGGATGAATAGGCTCAGTAATCCTCTAGAATTAAGACAGTTTTTTCACCCAACCACTTATATGGATTCATTTTTTACTTTTTTTTTTTTCTTCCACATGTTAGTTAAGGATGAGACATAAAAGAGCCCCATCCATGTCACCCACCCACCAGCTTTTTTGACTTCCTCATGGTTAAAGCAAGCTAACCAACCCTTTGTGATTTTTGAATTATTCCAAATTTCCAAACTTCACATTATCACATTGTCCATGTTGATCTTCAAACAAACACCATATATTATCCAAGTTGAAGATAATCTTTGAGGACTTCATAAAGATTATCATAGTTTTATCAAAAGTGCAGAAACCAAGTATTATTATGGTGCTGCACTTTCAAAAAAGCAAAAGATGTTCGCTTGTTCTCTAATTTTTCTTGGACCCTCTATGATGCTTTATCCTGGGATACCTCAAAAAAATGTAATGCTTGGAAATGTAAAAAGAGCCCCAAGGTTTATTCTGTAAATATTAGAAAAGTTTTTAAGGATATATAGTTTTTAGGGTTTTTTTACGCAAATACCACCTAAACTATAAAGGGTCTACTCCCATATCACTCAAACTCTTTTTTTTTTACTATTTACCACATAAAATTATCAATATGTGACAATATAGCATATTCAATTAATTTTTCTGTTAAATCATCAATTTTTTTTCAAATTTCCAAATGTACCCTCAAGTGTAATTAAGAAAAAATTTTTCTGTTAAATCATCAATTTTTTTTCAAATTTCCAAATGTGCCCTCAAGTGTAATTAAGAAAAATAAAAACTTTTTAAAGACAAATTTAGAAATTTTAGAAAAAAAATTAATAATTTAACTGAAAAATTGACTATAGGTGTCACATTGACACATATTAATAATTTCATATAATAAATGATAAAAAAAAATTTAAGTGGGAGGAGAACACATCCTTTATAATTCATGTTATATTTACGTAAAAAAGTCTAATTTTTATAAAGAAAAAAAAGAAAGAAAAAAGCAAGCATGAATACAATAGGACAAAAATAAAAAGGTGAGGTAGCAAATAAAGCAAAAGGAAGCTATAAAAGCACATTTGCCACCAAAGCCACCTTCAATCGGTGCAAGTGCTGGTGGTCCCCACATACCGACAATCCAAGAGAGCAATCCACCAATTTGATCATTCAGTCACCATTTATTATTATTATTATTATAAAACTAATAAAGAATCGGAATACAAATTAAGAAATACTAAAAAAATGGGCAACAAACTCTAAAATTTCACTGAAAGCAAAGTTCATATGCCACCTGAATAGGCTGTATCTATACCTTTACTAAAAAACTATCATACAAAGGAAGAACCCCCCAAAGAATTTCTCTTCTACTGACTGTAAATAAAACATTAATATACCAAAAAAAATCAAAAGAAGAGAAAGAAAAGAAAAAAAGCAATGCAAGAAAGTGGGAAAAAAATTGGAGTCCTCTCATTGCCTGGTCTTTTGTAACCTGGAACCAATCATTTTGAGCTCAAACCTCTTCACAGAGCCGGCAACATCTCTCATGGTTGTGTCTATAACATAAGGGACTTTGTCAAGGGTGAGTTCTGTCACATTCACCATCTTTTTACAGGGCTCACGCCTATCTGCAATGGTTCCATGGTAATGGAAGTATTTGATCCTTCTCTCTGTCTTGTGTGTTGTCTTGCCGGCTATGTTTTGTGACATGTGCACCCCTGTGGCAAACACATTACGCGGTTGCACCGCGTATTTTCGGTCCCTTCTTATTCCTCTCTTCACATCTTTGTACACAAGCTTCTCAAACCCCCATTTCCTGTACCATCACAGACATGAAAAATACATCAGCATGTGAACAGATGACTATGTGCATCTAAACACAGAATATTTTTCTATACCAGCAACTGATAGAATTGAAATATGTAGAGCTAATCAAATGCAATGAATCAATTCCCAAAAATTCACTTGTTTATTTGGAAACAACTTATTGTTGTCATTCTATTGATTTTGGCAACATTGACTAACATCTACAACTCTCGATCTGTCTCAAATACAATCAAGCCATCGAAAAATCGGTATAACATAAAACCCATGCTTTCACATGTCCCAACAAATCAGTCCTAATCTCCCAATATTTTATTTTATTTTATTTTTCTTTGGTCAACATCAGCATCAGTCTTAATCTCACTTAAATAATCAGCCACACACAAAATTTCTTTGTCTTTCCTCTAATTCATTTCACAACTGACCACTCTTTCATTTCCATAAACAACATCAATATTAAAAATCTTGTAGAAGGAAAGGAGCACTGGCAACTGAAGGAGGTTCCAATTCTATACTAATACAAAGAGACACTTGAAAATTCATAAGTAAAAATTAAATCTAGCAGATTTAACCATTGAAGTCCAAATCATTTGCACCAAGAATTTTCCATTTCAACAATTAACACCATTTTGATCATTGAGACTGTTCATGTATCTTATAGAAGAAAAGAACATTAATTATTGAAGACTGGTTCTGATTCTTCACAACGTAAAGAGACACTGCACATAGATGGGCAAAATACTATTAAAGAATAAATAGGGTCCTAATCATGAACAACAAACAATCACTTTGGAACAAAGTTCAAGCCCACCCCACTACCACCTGCCCTTGTAAAATAGGAGGAAGAATCTTCAACAAAAGCAGAGGAATGTGCCAAAAATTTTCACCACTCGCTCAAATAACATTTTCGACATCAAAGTCAAAAGTTCCAGAAACCCCATAATGTTGCTGCATACAACGGGCATTTTGTATCCAATGCACAGCCAAGGTGAATCTCATGCAATCTAATTTAGCTAGGAATCCAATGTTTCACCAAGCAACTCAGAATGGAATGAAATTGTGAAATGGACATAGAAAGGTGGATTGGACCATATGCAGAAATTATCTGAGACTCTCAATCAATTTGATTTCATTTTAAGACCAGTTTGATCAATCCAAATGTCATTCCTTAGCCGTAATGAAGAAAGCACACATGCCAAAATCACTGATTTTGAGAGAAGATTTTTCCCAATACTCTCTTAACTAAAATTCAGTCATTATGGGTTAGAAATTATGCAACACTCACTGTGGCTAAATCCAAACAAATATAACTCCAAAATTTTGACATACCCATTTGTAAAAAAGCAATAACACATAATCTTTTGGAGTATATGAAGTATTCAAGTATGTACCTGTAAGTTTTGCCATAATCTTCGAGAAGGCAGAGCTTATTGCTCATGGGCATCTGTTCAATGGTGAACTGGGTGTAATCAGCAAGCGAATCTAGCACCGATTTAATGGTGCTCTTGGGGGGCATATAAATATACTCATCCACATCAAAGAAGAACATCCACTTGGCCATAAACTTATACCTATGCAAACAGTCATTCACCACCATGAACTGGTTGTGATAGTACCCATCAAACCTCTCCTGGTCTCTGATATCCTGCAAGGTGACATAACCCAACTCCATCCATGGCTTCAACACCTCCAAGACCTCCTCATGAATCCCACCAGCATCGTGAATGACAAAGTGAGATCTCGGCCCAAACAGCCTCACATGGTAAGCAATCCACTCCCTCACTCTCTGAGGACTCAAGTTGCCATACAAAGATGACCCACAATAAAAATAATCATACTTAGGCTTTGAAGTGAACAAACCAGCATTCAAGCTTCCTGGGGCTTCGGTTAAAGCCTCAATCCTGTCGGTGACGTTCAAGTCCCGGTCACCGCCGCCGGCAGTGGAGGCCCAAAGGACCAACTTTCCCCCGGAGTTATCGGCATTGATAGGTTGGGAGAAAGTGCAGTTAACGACCACGACGGTGTACACGCGCCCATAGCCCCAGTCCGGGAGCATCTTATATCCAACGGCGGAGATGGGTTCGGAGGAATTGAGGTTAGGGAGCCATTGGCATTGGTATGTGGGGCGGGAGTAGAGGTGAAGCGGCTTCGAAGCCAAACCCACAATGGCAAAGGTGGTGAGTCCTCCTCTGTAAGCGCCCATGGTGATGAAGCTGTATGCGGCCGCACCGTAAGGGTTGAAGGCTCGCTTTAGGATGCCGTTGCTGAGGACCTGTTCGGAGGGCGGTGGAGGCGGTGGAGGCGGCGGGGGAGGGAGGAGGGCAGATGGTGGTGGTGAGAGTACTGCAGCGTCTTCCTGGGCCGGGGGTTGGGCCTGGTTTTGGGCTTGAGCCGGAGTGAGGACCCGGGAGATGCAGAAGCGGAGATCGGAGGTGGAAATGGTGAAGCGGGAGGGAATGAACTGGAGAAGAGTGGCTAAAGTGCAGAGGATCAAGAGAGCTGTCAACAAGAGCTTGAGCTCTGCTGCGTAGTTCCATACAACCCCCACAAAAAGCTTCTTCTCTTTCTGTTTAGCCATTGATGTTTGTTTGCTTGGGTAATGGGTGTGGAAAGAGAGAAGAAGAAAGGTATACAGAGAGAGCTGAAGAAAAGGGGGAGAAGACGAAGATAAGGGGAAATGCGAGCTGTTTGTCAGTGTTGTGTGTCCTTTGCTCCCTGTTTTTTCACTTTTATATATACATATTTTTCTCAGTACAAACTGTTTATTGACCGGCTGTTTTAACCTTTTCCTAATTTGTTTTCGGAAATTTTTTCCCACATAGATATTGTGTTGCATACAATCACTTTTGAACCTGTCACATTATCTATTAATATTATTTATTTATTTTTAATAGATGAGATATTGATATATTATTCTCAATACAATGAATTATTCATCAACTTTTCTTAAATTAGTCAATCAATCATCAATTGGTGTAATGGATTATACTCTGTTTTTTGATGTCCAGAGAAGATTATAAGTTCAAATGTCATTAACGATAATTGTTAATAAAAAATAAAAATTCACCGAAATAAAAGAATGATTAAAGATTAAAATATAGGAGTTGAATTTCTCCTTACGGAAATGAAAATTACCATGATGGTTAGTAATAGTAAGTATGTTTTAAATACTCAAGTTCTTCATTTTCACCATATTATAAATTAGTGCATTTGGTATGTATCATGTGTATTTATCATATTCATTATGTGTGATAGTGTGACAATGTAAATATTTATTATTCGTATATTAATATTTAACATTCGTACTTCGACATTTAATATTTATACATACATTTGGTATTACATTGTACTGTTTTCTTCAGTATTTGTACACTACCTTTTTGTATTTATCATTTACACCTTTGACATTTACCATATATACCTTTATTATTCAACGTTTGTATTTCTAGTATTCAGCACGCGTACACTTGACTAACCAAACCAAAGGGCAATTTACGAAAGTACGTAGAAGAGTTTTGAGTTTTAAGTTTTAAACATTGACCCACAAGTCCAAAATTAAGAATATCAACTTATAAGGGCCATAGAAATTGTGTATGAAATATGTAAGGGGTAAATAGCAAAGAAACGAAATAAGTAGCGGCATACGTGCAAACAATTGTGAGGTGGTACAGAGGAAGTGACACGTGGAGGACTTTCCTCTCAAATAAGTAAGTATGTCGACGCTGTCAAAAGGCCACCTCTACCTCTTATGGGACGTGGCCTGTCTCGCCGATAAATCGACATCAACCGGTGGGACAGACTTTTCATATATTATTATTTATCAATTTAAATGAATATTCTCAGTTAACCATTCCACGGCCTAACACGTGGCATTAGATGCCACGAGGATCGATATAGGACGCACACGTTTCAATCACTGAACTGTTGTAGAGCTTATTATTTAGTTTTGTCATTTAATTAAAGGTAGCCAATAACAAATTTCTTTTGTTTTGTTCTTTTGTAAAATCGTCGGTAACGTTTTCATTTTTATTTAACTATAAGCTCGTTGATAATTATATTTTCTAAATTTCAAATACTATGATTTATAAATGTTTAGAGAAATAAAATTAAAATACAAACAAGTCCAATAGTTTTTTTTATTTTTATTTTTTATAGCGACAGCAATACTTAATATTTTTACACAATATTTTGTTCATTACTCTCTTTAATAAACAAAGTTCATTTTTTCTGTAAATTATTTGAAAGACAAATATTAGAGAACGCTAACTTTAACGTAATAATATTAATCTTTGCTTAGCAAAGAAAACATAACTAAGAAAATCAATCTCCAACCAATAAACACAAGCCACCAATTCCAATATAAAATTGAACAATGTTAAAAAAATAGACTTGTGTGTTGTAAGTGAACATAACATGGTATGTTAGCCGTTAAAATAGGTTATGCATTCTTTAGATGTTGCTAAATTTCGATGAAAATTAGTATTTTATATGGACATCAAATTGTTTGTTTTATTTTATTTTGTATTTCACCGTGAATGATTTGGTTTGGATAGTCTTTGAGGGTGTCAAATGGACTTTTGTCGCCGTGTTTGCTTTCCTTTTAAGGGACACCTATGGTGTGGACAGTAACTAGTCATTAGCCAAGTCCTAATAATTCAATTTTTAGGGGGAAAAAAGTCAAGGGTTTGGATGTCTTAGCCTCGTAGGGCAGTTGGTTAAACTTGGAACATTGCAGTATGAGTCTATGACCTTAAATTCAAAAAAGAAAAAAAACCTTTAATCATGCATGTATCATGATTCATACTCACATAGAGTGTTAATTAAGGTAGCATCATCATATGAGGTCAAAGGATACTGATTTTCAGCATCATATGACAATAAGACTTTTAATGTAGCACAAAGTTTAGGACCTTATAAAAAATTATGTTGAAGAGTGTGACAAAAGAAAAAGAAAAGAGAAAGGACGACAAAAAATGCGATAGGAAAATGGAGTGATTGTTAGAGAAAAAATTCTACATTTAGAAAATAAAGTCGTAGTGATTTAAAAAATGGTGGGATCTTCACTTATTATCAATTAATTTTTAATTAATTATAGTAATTTTATTTCATAATGATCGTAAAGCTCATCATATGAGGTGGTCGATGAGGTGAGATAAGAAAAGAAAGATGAGAAGGGAAGCAGGTGGGTTGGAGATTTTTAAAATTTTTTTACTTAAAGATAAAATAGAGATTTTTACAAAATATAATTTCTGAAGTATAATGCCATTTGTTCAGCAGAGGAGGAGCCCACAATAGCAAATGCTTAAGTTCCAACTTTTCACACCAGCCACCGGCTCTTAATTTTGATTGATTTATTTATTTAATTATTTTGTATGAGGGTGTTTTGGTAATTTATAGGCCACGTACGCTGGCTATGAGCCTATGTATATTCAGAACAATTACAACTGGATGCATTATGCATTCATGCATTTATTATTAGTCTTCATGGTTCTTTTACTTTTACACATCATAAATAATTATATAATATGTTTCAAATCAGAATGATCAAAAATAAATATAAAGTCCTCTATAAGACTAGTCTATACCTAATTGATAAGAGGTTTATCATCGTACCATGAACGTTAACACTTTCATGGCAATTTCGGATGACTAGAATATCAAAAACGTAAACAATGTGAAAATGACAACGACAGCATGACCTGCACCCACAATGACTCAATGAGCATGTGCATAATGGACTTAACGCACTTCTTTATCAAACGCGTAACAAGCCATGTTTTCAGATATGGGTTCTATTTCCTCAAGGATTTTTGTCATCTCTCAATAATTATGATTAACAATATATGTTTCTTGCACTCTTCATGAAAAATAAGCAATGTTATTCCTACTCTTCTAAACGACTTCATTTATTCATAAAAAAAAGCTAGTCAACCATTTGTAAGTTTAGAATATAACGAGCACATCTAACTAATCCCAATAACCTGCGATAAGACCACACAATACATTAGCTTCACATAAGACTAATCATTAGAAGCCATGTTAATGCTTTCAGTATCTGTTCGACAGTGTCCAGTATCTGTTCGACAGTGTCCAATATCTGTGCAGCAGCACAAGTCTTCTAACCAATTTGATCCTTAATAGCAGGTCACCAATGGGACAGAACAACGAATTGCTTAGCATGATCAATTAGCCAGGGACCTGTGCCTTTATATATATATTGAGCAGACTCCCAATGCCTCCCATTAAGGCGTTGGCAATCCAATCCTAATTTGACTATAATAAGGACTTTGACTTAATTAATATCTTGTACAAACAGGTATTTGGTACCCTTTGAGTAATCCTAATACTATATGGATACTGTCTTATATTCATTTAGGAATTCTATTGCTTGTTCTATAGCAATTAAGTCATCATGACTCCTAATGACATGTGGTTTAGTCCATTTGATTCTTACACCATTAGCAAATAAATTTTTTTATATATTTAAGGTTTGAAAGAGTCTACATTAATTGAAATATTGATTGAGAGTTAATATGAAGTTGTGGTTGAGAATCAATATAAAGTTGATAAATTGACTAAGGTCTCATTTTCTCATCTTAAGTATTTTTACCTACATCTTAATTATGAATGTCTTTTTGTATAAAATAATTTGTTTATAGTAGGGATAGTAATGTGGCATCATAACATGAGAGTAAGAAAACTATTATATTTCAATGTCCCCAATCTTCTTCTCTCATGTTTGTGATGCCACATCATTATTATGTTGTAAGAAAAGTTTACAGGGCATTATATCAAGGAGAAAAACTTACCACACATGTTGCAGGCCCAGGTGGGTTTTTTAACTGACAAAATTAGAAAACTGACAATCGAATTGATTGGTGTTTTTTTTTTGTGAAATTTCAGTTTCAGTCTTTTTGTATGAAATCGACTTCCACAGAAGGCTTAGTTTGGTATTGCAGTGAGAAAAAACTATAGTGAAGTAAATATAGCAGTGAAGTAAAACAACTATGAAGTAATGTCAACTGACTGTTTGGTAAATTATGTTTTCAAAGTGCTGTGAGTATAAAAGCAGTATGAAGGTGTTTGGTAAATTGTAATATAAAACTGCTATAACTGTTCATAATTACTAAAATAGATATGATGCCGAAAAACATTCTATTAGTTTATAGTTTTGGTCTACAAATTTATATTAACATTAAACTTATAGACCACAAAACAAAATTATTAAATAAGTATGCATATAAGGAATATTTTTATTTTAATGGTACAAATAAAATATCATAATTAGTAATATCAATATAAAATAGCCATGTTAAAAGTACATTCACTATCACATACATCATATATATACTATAGTTAAAAAAGAAGGATAATAGTTGTTATTTTATTAAGAATGTGAGGTTATATTGGGTAAAAATAATTTTGGCCAAAATTGTCACTCACTACAATTTTGAAAAGTAGGTTTTAAATTGTAGTGAATATCTGTAGTGAGTGATCTCAAATAGTCACTCATTACAGTTTTTGAATTTTTACCAAACATCAAAACTGTTGTGAGTGACCTAAAATTGTAAATCACAACAATTTTTGAGTCTCTCACTACAATCCCAAACGGGGCCTGAAACCGATCAACAGCGGTTCTAGCCAATCGATTCAGTTAGCGAACCAAACCCACCCCTAACCTGTTGTATATAATGGATATCTTACATTTATAATCATGTTTAAGTCACACGATATATTAGATGTCAGACACCTGTCGTAGGTAAGTTTTTCTCCGTATCAAGACCGCCCACCGGACAATCCAAATTTCCAAAGGCCGATATGGATTTTTAACTGGAGCAGATATCATGTGATCAGGCCCAACAAATGGGTATGTTGGAGGTCCAATACCCAAAGACGAAAGAAGACCAATCCAAACAAGCCCAAAAAAGCAAAAAACAGCAGAAAGGTTTAGGGCCCAAATTAGGATCAGTTTCAAGCCCGAAAGAGGGAGCTCATTAGGGTTTGGCCACTGCTGGTATATAGAGCTGCGACTGTCAGTGCTTGTAGGTTAGGCAGATCACAGAGAGCGGAGCGGCTTCGGAGTTGGGACTTGGAGCAGGAAAGGAGGGTCGGCGGTTGGTGTGCCTTGCCTGATATCAAACTCAGAAGATGGTTAGTGTTTCATTTTTATGTAGCGCATTCAAATGGGTTCTTTTGGAATGTGTATGCCATTTGTTTCTCTTTGATTTTAGCGGTTTCTGCTAATGTTTGATCCAACCATAACTGATAGAACTTGCACAATCTAACTTCATATGTGTTTAAATTGAATGAAAGCTTGAAAGCCCAGTTCTGCTGCTTGGTGTTAGTTTTTTTTGAAGTATTGTTTTTTGAGTGAATTTATCATTGGATATTTTATTGCTGTAGGGAAATCTTAGATTGTTTTCTCAACGTTTAAATAGTATTTCACCCTTTAAAAGAAATTTTGACCGCTGTATTCGATCAAATATCCATATGGCTATACGGGAATTGTTATATGATCGTGTCATTTTCATTTCTGTTATTGGCATGCATTATAATTGTAATGTTGTAGTGGGATAATTTGACTTAATGACCTATATGGTTTTTGTGTTTTTCATTTTAATTTCTTGGCTATAACAGGCTCGAGGTTTGAAGAAGCATTTGAAGCGGCTCAATGCCCCTAAGCATTGGATGCTCGACAAACTTGGTGGTGCATTTGTAAGTTCCTTTTGAACTAAATATGTGCACTGATTGGTTTTTAATGTTAAAGTATTCAATGTGTTAGTTGGAATTTTAAATTATCTGTTTTTATTTTCTTGTTTAGGCTCCCAAGCCTTCATCTGGTCCTCACAAAGCCAGGGAATGCCTACCATTGAGCATCATTTTACGAAACCGATTGAAGTATGCTCTAACATACCGTGAGGTCATTTCCATTTTGATGCAACGACATGTTCTGGTTGACGGGAAAGTTAGGACAGATAAGACATATCCTTCTGGTTTCATGGGTAAGCACAACACGATCTTCTTTGATATATTGCTGCTTCAGTTGTTTTTAACCGTTATTTGTAGTAAACAAGTGATGGGTGGTTCAGAGGATAAATTTTTTTCGGGACCAGTCTTCCATGTAATAAGATATGGATTTTCAGTATCAATTAGAGAGTGTTTCTACCATCATATGCAGTATTGTGTTTGTTCGTTTTCCAAGTTAGTTTTGTTCTCTTTTATTGCTTGAAGTTGCCATTTTGGTTGGTGGAGTGTGATCAATAGGTGATCTGGCATATCCCTTCAACTTACTGCTTGTAATTTGTTATATCTTTGTGTGTTTGTGTTTTTTTGTTTGGTTCAAATATTTGTCTGTGATCTTCTTGATTTGAAATTTAGTACTATGTGAACATTTCGTTTTACTCTGACAGATGTTGTTTCAATCCCCAAAACCAACGAGAACTTCCGTCTCCTTTATGACACTAAGGGTCGGTTCCGTCTCCATTCAATTAGGGATGAAGAGGCAAAGGTAATTCCTTCAATTCTCTTGCATTTTATCTTATGGTGTTTTTTGTTGTTGTTAAAGTTGTAACATTACTTTTTTGAGTTAATATAATCTTTGATGCAAATGATTTATTATGATCATAGTGTGAAGTTAGGATGCCTAAAATATTGAACATTTTTTTGGGTTGTCCTAAATGTCTTGATCTCGAAAGAAAGATTTGAATAAGCATACATGATAATTATACCATGTGCCCTGCTTCTAATTTTTTCTAAATGAAAGTGTATTGAACCAAACAAGCTCACTGGCTAAAGATCTGCTTCTATTATGATATATTTGTCTCATTTGATTTCCATATCAAGTTTGTATATACTTCAGAATATTTTTATAATTATGATTTTCCAGTATAATCTGAAATTATTATTATTATTTTTTAGTTATGGATTTGTCTGTATTAATGTGCTGATATTTGAGTGTGTATCTCTGCAGTTTAAACTCTGCAAAGTCCGTTCCGTGCAGTTTGGATCAAAAGGCATCCCATATATAAACACCTATGATGGGCGAACAATCCGCTACCCAGACCCTCTCATCAAGGCAAATGACACCATTAAGCTGAACTTGGAGAGCAACAAGATCACAGACTTCATCAAGTTCAATGTTGGGAATGTAGTCATGGTAACAGGTGGAAGGAATAGGGGGCGTGTTGGAGTAATTAAGAACAGGGAGAAGCATAAGGGGAGCTTTGAGACAATCCATGTGCAGGATGCCACTGGTCATGAATTCGCTACTCGTTTGAGCAATGTGTTCACAATTGGAAAAGGGACCAAGCCATGGGTAAGCCTTCCTAAGGGTAAGGGTATAAAGCTTACCATTATTGAAGAGGCCAAGAAGAGGCAGCAGGCAGCCCAATCTACAGCCACAGCTTAAGTGGTTGTGGTGAAAACAATCTTTAAACTTATTTGATGATTTTCACTATCATTTTTGTAGTTTTTACCTATTAACTTCGGAATTTATGCTGGAAATTTTGTCTTGTTTATTTGTCTTGTTTCTCATTCTGATACTAATAATTTTAGTTGTTGCAAGCCCGACTTTAAATTTTATGTTATTTTGAATTAAAAATTTTGCTTAGTTTTTCTGAGTCATGCATCTTGTCTTTAGCTTTAGAACCCTTTCTGCATCGGTGGTGAATGCAAAATGCTCAATTTTCTGAAGTTCAGGCTGTACTCAATGTAAAAGTTATCAAAACCTGATATTAACGATGAAGAACAGTGAACTAGAAAAGTGATTTGATTTGTAACCAACCTGAGAATTGAAAGATGACAAGGTATGCCTTCATCGGATAAGTCATCGTTCAACATTAGTGAATTAAGTTAGGTAAATCATTTCACAAGAAGTATTTAAATGAGAATTTTTTTGGGTTGCACTGAGAAATTTTGAGTTGACCAAACTTAACCTACCATGCTGAGTTAGTGTGAGATTTTTAACTCAAAAGTTCCTCGGCATGGTGGTTTGACTCAAAATCTCTCACTTTAACTCGGCATGGGGCTTTAAGCTTGGTTAATTGGTAGATATTGGTGGGTTAAGTTGGATTAAGGTGGTGAGTCCACTGGGTGGTCAACTGGTCAATAGAAAACTCCATAAAGCTTTTTTCTGGAATTTCAGGGACATATTATTAGAAGCAATTTTTAACTTTTTTCAGCAACAATTAATAAGCTAAAGAAGAGGTCGACTGAGTACAAGGCGGGAATCCTATATTTTTGTTGGTGTTACAATGGCAAGTCTTGGGAAATATCAAGTAAACTAGGTCGACCAATCCCATGGCTAAGATTCCCTCTTAAGGCCACTTTACATGGATATTACAGCTACAAAGAATTTACAGCCATGACCTAACTGTCATCATATCACACATATGTTCTGCACAAAGTTAAAAGTGGACAAGACATCATTGAGCACATGGAGGAGATGCTTGATTCAGGATTCAAAAGGCACTAAAAGAAAAAGTATACATGTAATGATATGGTAGCAGTTGTTATCCATTACAAAGCCATGCAGATACACTAAATTTGTAAAAATAAACAAAAATCCAAACTTGACATTAATTACAGATCTCCCAAAACGCTAGATTATGATTTAAAGCAAGGGCACATGGTGTTCTGTGCCTCTATATTTTCAAGAACAATTGACAATGCTAATCCACTCCAAGTTGAAAGAGAGGATGTATATGGACCATGGTCCATGGCAGGGCTGGCCAACAGTCCTACCTGCACTGATTAAAAGCAAGCAAATAATGGAGGGGGTGTGGTGTCCACAAGCAATGAAATTGAAAGCTATTAGATCCATACACTTGCCATTGCTTGCCCACCTGCACATGCTGCTTGTCTTCCTACACCCCTCTTTCCGCACACTTTGTTCTAAGGATCTCATTCGAAGCCCTCTCTCAGCTCCACCCAAAAACTTTTACAACATCTAGTACACACAACCAGATTACAAAGCAACAGCTACAGTTAGATAATAAGCTTATTTTGCTTATTGGGTCATATTCTAAGCCACGTACATATATGTTTCATCTATAATTGTCCTTGTAAATTATTTGTGACGGGAAATTATAAGGCAGGGGCTACAGTAGGAGGGTGAGCTGCCAAGGCAATGCACTGGAGGTGTCTTGGGCAAGTGATCAAGTGGTCATTGGCGAGGCCAGCAGCTTGCATGAATGAGTGGATGACAGTGGGACCAACAAACCTAAAACCCCTCCTCACCATTACTTTGCTTATGGTCTCTGATTTGGAGGTCTTCACAGGGATCTTGTGGCATGATTTGTATTGGGTGGAAATAGGCTTGTGATTCACAAATCCCCACAAGTACTTGTCAAATGATCCCATTTCCCTCTTTATCTGCATATTGAGTTAAAAAGAAAAGTAAAATTAAAAGACATCATATATACATCAGCAAACACAAATTCACAGAAAATAAATGTAAAATTTATCAAATAGATGATAGAGACTATGCCTCAGCTTTATCATAGTACCTCAATAATTCGTTTGGCATTGTCAACAGCTCCTCTAACAAGGCTTATATCTAAACCAGAATCAGCACTCACTGATGTTATCTTCTTTTCACTAAATTTAGCCACAACATCTGCATCAAACCCTGAAAAAGCCTCCCTGCATATAGAAATACCTGGATTTGTTAAGATTAAGAACACAGGCGCTATATATTATTCTTTTCTTTCATTGTTTCTACAACTTATGAAGAGTAATGGAATTTTGAAGCAAACCCACCTCAATGCTTCCCGTTTCCTCAGGATCGAAGTCCAATCCGATCCCACTTGAGCACCAGTTAACACTAGCAATTCAAGCAACAGACTGCATACATGTCACAAGCAAATTAGCTTCCAATTAATATGGGTGTGTGTGTTGTGTCTGTGAGAAACCGAGGAATAAGAGAGAGAATTACTTGTCATCATGGACAGGAACTCCCCATTCCTCATCATGGTAAGCAACATATATAGGGTCTGCAACCAAGTGCACCAAAAACACATTATTCAGCTAAAGGACCAAAAAATTAAGACCACCAAATTTATTTTTTCTTGGTCAATCTGAGTTCTTCTGCTAAGTTCCCATACCTGAATTAGGTGTGATAAAACTGCATCGCCTTTTCTCTCGACCAAAAACATTTGTAGCAGAAGAATCAAGTGGAACAACCTTCCCTTCATACTTGGCAGACTTTGTTCTTCCATAATGGGAAATTCTCATCTTTCGCTGCTCTTGCATTGTCGCAACTTGCTCTCTCCTTGCAGCTGCTATGCTTCCTGGTGCCTCTACTATCATAGAGGATATATTTTTCAATATACTTTCAGCAGAAGGTGCAACTAAAACACCACTCGATTTCCTTGACTTCTTCACTGAACTTGTCAACTTGGTTGTGCACCGAGGTGTCACAACCTTCTCAGCACTAGAATTCAGCTCATTAGGATCTTTTCCTCTCTTAAGTGCTGCTGGTCTAGGTGAAGGTATCTTGGGAGAGATAGGAGGAGAAAGTGAGGGCTTAGTTTTAGTAGTTGGTAGTGGTGAAGAAGGTGCTGGAGGTGAAGCAGGAGATTCTTTGCAGCACTTTTTAGGAGACTTCCTTTGTTCCAGACTTGGAATTTGGTTGCCTGTTGGCTGCAGGACCGGACGGCGATTGATTTTAGTTGTTGTTGGAGGAACACTAGTACTCCTTTGCAACTTTGGTTTAGATGAACACATTTTTTGTGGTCTTTGTATTGGCTAGGAAGATTGAATGTTGATTTTGGTGCTACAAGTTTTTGGACTATGAAGGAAAGAGAGGAGGGGATGATGAAGAAGCTGAAGAACTTATGGAGAGCTTGGGAAGGATGCGGGGGTTTTATAAAACCAAAGTGGGGTCATGACAAAGGTTTGGCAAAGTTGTAACATGGAGGGGTTGGGGTCTGCCCCCTCACACCCTCTTGTGAGGGGCAGCAAAGCTTTTAGGCTCTGTGTGCATGAGGTTGACAATGACACCCTCCTAACCAAGTCTAGATTTATTTGTAAATTTTGAGAAGCAACAGGGCTTTGGGGATTGGTTGTGGTGCCACTGCCAGCCTTCTCAGGGTCCCTCTTTTCCCTAGACTTTGTGCTTTTACTGCTCAGCCTCCATGCGTCCTCAATCCCAAGTTGGAGTGGGGTCAATGAGAGCAACCAATCGTTGCTTCTCTTTTGAGCTGGCAGAAAAAGATCTCAAGATTATGATATGCTAATCAAACTAGAGTGAGTGCCAGGCTTGACTTTAATATCAGTTTTGAGTGCAAGATTATGATATGCTAAAAGAGATTAAAGGTCTTTGAAGACTTTTTCTCTATGTTCAATTAAGTGCAAGGCTGCAAGCTTCATCACTAAAACTGTAATTCTTTCTATGGATTAGCTAAAATATATCAGAATCCCAGTATTGTTCCAGACCTTAGTTGTGCAGTGGATCCTTTTCATTGAACTATATATGTCCATGGGTTACACAAAGTTTGTTGGGGTTTAATCAGATGACCCACCATTAGGGGTGATTTATAATAATTGGTACAAAATATGTAAGCACGTTCCCTAGCTGTGGCTCAAATAGATATGCATATCTATTCTCAAACTACAAATTCATTATAATGACACAAGTTATTTATTAAAACAGCAAATTGGGTTATGCAGATTTTCCACAGAAGAACTCAGAATAATTTGTACCCATCAAAGAAGCCTGCAACTTGTACACAGCAGAAGTACTTGAGTGACTGAAGGGGTAAATTTATAAAATTAGTATACGTAGTTAAGGAATTGTGGACAAAAGAAATACCTGCATAATTAAGGTGGGTCCAACTTATTTGCGCAGAATCAATAGAATCAATAGCCATGAAATAGTATAGTATAACTACCAACTGTATACAATTTAATAAATAGTGGATTGCAAACAAATTTTAAGAAAGAACATGACAATTAATCATAATATCATATATGGTTAGATTAGGTCACTTTAAAGAGTTTTTATGTCATATACAGTTGAATCTGTAGGCTGAATTGGAGAAGTGGTTCCGAACATGTCAGCTGCTGTTGAACTTATAGGAGGAGCCTCAAACACATTTCCCATCAACTGTCTTCTGATGGCTATCAATCGCACATATGTTAAAAAAATTTAAAAATGAAAAACTTGCGTGACATATTGACATGAACTAATGCAGGGCACCAAGAGAATAAGAAGAAGCCGGAATGTGGGAAAAATGGGTAGGGAAAAAGTCACTCTTTTCATTAATCCTATTGATCCCCTCATGAACTTTTACATAAGTTTTTTGTTGTTAAGAAAAAGTTACTTTTTTTTTGGCCAATACAGAACTAGCTGTTTTGCAAGCTATTCTAACTGAAAAAGCATGCAGTGGCCCGGGGTTAATTGACTCATAGACTTAAGTTTTTGGGTTATGAATTCTTCTTGCAGGCTCACATCCTATGTATCCTTCCACAATTAATGGGTTCCATCCATAGGTGTAGCAACTACCGGTAGACCCACTTTAAACTTTCAATGGCTTCATCCTATATGGTGATAGTTATTGTAACCAAATAATTTCAAACAATTTTCATACTAATTATATCCCTATAAACTCTTCAATCATAAATCATAATCACAAGATAACAAGCCATCTGTTTGAGTCACCTCTTTGTCTTATTAATAAGACAGAAACCAAAAGTACTGTAAATACTTCATTATTTTTCTCTTCCTTTCTAATCTACTCTCCATAATATATTATCGAGCCAAAAGATGGAGACAAAAATAGTACAATATGGATACAAAGAACCAGCTATTGCAGCAGTTGCACAGATTTTTCATAACAAAAGAATTGGTTTAGGCATGATATGGTGCACCAGTGTCATTGGGGTGAATGTGGCAGCAATTAATTGTAAGGCAATCTAGGAAAGGGAAAATAAAGCACAAAACAGTAAAAAAAACCTTGAGAGTCCTTTTATTATTGCGTTTCTTGGCTGCTACCTACTCTGCTATGCTACTGTACTGGCTCCTTTTACAGCCATCCATTGATGGATGATGGGATCTTCTATTTATGAGAATGACATGGAAACACTTTCAGACATTTTCCAAACACAATTGGATCATGATAAGGTGGTGATGGGTACTTCCTTATTGTCTTGGAGAGAGTAGATCACCAAAATTGCATTATTGTTCGTACCAGAACGAAATGCTGAAGTTGTCTTAGGCCAAAGGATAGATGGGGTTTAGAAACATGTTGTCACGAGATCACCTTGCACAGGGTACCCCATCTATGATTCGACAAATTAATCATATCACATGCCTTTCTAGTACTCTCTCTGTGTGTGGGTTTGAGGTCACCCTTAACTTGCTTAGAGGGAGAGAGGCCTACTGTTAAAGTGGCCTTTCATTTTAGCTCAATATGCATGTGAACAACAGCCAAATCATCTAGCAATTTCAAAACCATGATATTCTGTTTGGGGATGACACCCCCCAATGAGAGTCAATGCTCAACGTCTATGGGCCACGTGGAGTCTTGCATCCGAGTTCAACCTCACTACCCCAGTCAACAGTTAGTCCAGACGACTGTTCCGGATCGGATTCTGTTGCTTGATCTGATCCGAACGGAATGCACCTACGATGTTCGAACGAGCAAAGGCCAACAAGTACCAATGTTCGGATCGGATCCTCAGTTCGGATCCGAACGAAATGTCTCCGAGTACTTTCCGTCAAGCATTGCTCCTCTGACCACCATCTCATCCTCTTTGTGTTCGGATCGGAAGCCAGTGTCTCTTCCAAGCAGAGCATTGACAGGGAGAACCAAAGACCGATTGGGTTCACTGCGAATCAAGGCCTTGCTAGGAGTGGATCGACCCTCTTTGACTCATCCCCTTCCGAGCCGAGCATGCCTACAGGAGCAGTTATTGCGCTTAGCACACCGAAAGTACCTTTATGCTTTGCATTTATGGCTTATTCATTTTGCCTTACTTCCATTTAATGCCGGTGACTTCCAGCCATTTGGTAGTCACTTCCCCTGCATTAAGTAAAGAGTCTGTCAGCCACCTAATCTGCCATAAACCTAGCATTTAGTACCTACAATGCACCATGATTACCCCTACATACCCAGCAGAAATATCTCATACCCTTTGCCTATAAATAAGAGCATATTCACAAGGGAAAGGAGGATGACCCAGCCAAAAACTTGCCCAAGCTCTGAAGAAAAACACCCATAAAACTTACCTTTTTTCCTTTATTTTCCTCCAAGTTCTTGCTGTGTTCATCATTTACATTTGCATCTTCTTCATTGCATTACCTGACTTTACTATTGGAGTACCTTCGGTTGATACTATACTGGTGCTCTTTTCTGATCAACTTACAGGAAGAAGTTCAAAAGCTGCTGATCGACGTGCTCGGATCAGCCACTCAGCTAACCAGCTCGTCCACATTAGCAAAAATCCACTTCTAAGTTGTTTGCTAAGGTCTGAGCATATTTTTGCATCAACATATTATTTTCAGCATTTTTGGGTTGAAACTCAGAATTGTTTCCTGCTCAATGTCAAAAGAACTCGTCGAAAATTTAAAAAGTTGGGTTCTTCAGACGGTTGCCTCATTTGACTCTCCTTAGAGCCGACCCAAAGGGGCGTGACAAGGCTGCAAGACAGCTGAGGCATAATTTCTTAGGGACTATTTAGAAAAAAAATGTGCCGAACAGGAAAAGAAAAAGAATAACTTGTAATAATGTAAGGCTGGCCTGTCTGATGAGTTGTTAGGAGGCACTCTTAATAACAATGAAAATAATGGGCTTCGTTGCCCTTGCCCTTGTGTCTATCCATCTATGTAATCCTATGATGTCGACCTTGGTGCTGGGCCGCTGACATCTCCTAGTGTGAGCACTCTGTTTAGATAAGACCAATATTTTAAATAAATGAATGAAAAAATAAATAAATAAAATAGGAATGGTAAGATAACATAAAGGGTTAATTGTAAATTTTTTATTTGGACTATTCAAGTGATTTTGCACTCAAAAAAGTTAATCCAAATAAGATATTGAATAAAGAGTGATTTATAGGCCGGTCCAATTTTTTCTTCTTTCTTAGACTAATATCTTAATAATTTTTTATTTTTGACTAAGGTCCAAAAATATTATTCAAATATTTTTAATTAAAAAAATGTGTAATATTATCATAAAATTAATGATATGTAAATCTTAATATTATC
>QANT01007705.1:0-13387 GCA_003254885.1 Purshia tridentata
TAGAATTTAGACAAAAATTGGTGAAGTATGCCATTGAAAAAGGGTTTGTATTCAAATACATAAAGAACGGCCATGAAAAGGTCACTACTGAATGCAGTAAGAAGACTTTGGAGGGGTGTCAGTGGCTTATGCATGCATCTATATGCATTTCCAATGGGTACTGTTATATTAGAACGTTGGACAATGTGCACACTTGCAAAGGCTGGGTGCATGACCAAAAGAGTATCATGATGACTTCAAAGACTATCTCTTCCATTTTCGTTCACCACATACGAACCAAACCTTTGCTAAAACCAAATGAAATTGTTAAGGACTTTAAAAAAGACTATGGGTTGGATATTGCGTACTACCAAGCATGGTATGGTAACGAGCTAGCTAAGAATGTAGTGCTCGAGGATGATACTTTACAATACCAGCAGATGAGGTGGTATGTTGATTGTTTGAAAAATACCAATCGTGGATCTCATTGTGTTATAGAATGTGATCAGCGCACATCCCATTTTAAATGGTTGTTCATTACATATGGTGGTTGTATTAATGGGTTTCAATACTGTTGCCCACTTCTGTTTCTGGATGGTACATTTGTGAAGAACAAATATGAAGGCATTTTGCTCGCAGCTACTGGGAAAAATGCAAACCAAGGTTAGTGGTGACTTTTTTCCAGTTCAGGTAGGGGAATATGCAACTGTAACTTATTGTAGCATTATATTGTTTGAACATGTAGGCTTTTACCCTTTAGCATTCGCCATGGTAGATATTGAGAACAAGGTTAATTGGATGTGGTTTTTGGATAAATTGTACCACTGTTTATTCCCACAAGGCTGTATCATAACTTTTGTTTCACATCGTAACAAGGGGCTTCTAGAATCTATTGGGAATGTTTTTAATGGCCACCATCATGCTTTTAACTTACAATACCTGAAAGAAAATCTGAAGCTGAAGTTACCTAGTCATGATCCTCAATTCCGAGATTATATGCTTCATTTGCTCAACAAATGTGCATATGCGTCAACCTTAGAGGTATTCAAGTTTAAATATGCACATTTGTGGAATAATGGTGGTAACAAAACACAAGACTTTTAAAGGCTTTACCTAAGGAGAATTGGTCTAATGCCTTTTTCAAGGGATCCAGTACTCACTAGTAATTTCAGTTCGTATATTTGTTGGCTTTGCTGTTATTAGTATAAGTTTGTAAATAATTGGTACATAAGAAACTACTACATTCATCCACAACTTATGTGTGAGATCTTGAAATTTTATTAAATTTTATTTGGGTTTAATTTCTAGGTTTACAGGATTTGATCGAAAAGAACTTGATTTTGGGTTAATTTTAAATTTCTTTTTAAAATTAGTGGGACCCAAAAGTTGATTTTTTGTTCTAGTGGACCTTTAGTTTTGACTTTGAGCTCATTGGAAAGGTCTCAAACTCACGAGTTCGTAGACATGTAGCATGCGTCAATCAGAGTTACGGTTTGAGAGTTTTGGAAGTGTGAAAAAAGGATAATTGCGTAATTTTGAAAAAGGCTATTTTAATTGCACAATTGATTTAAATCCTTTTAAAAACCCAATGTTCCTCTTCTCTCTCTCCTCGTGTCTCTCTCGCGTCTCTCTTCTGCCGCCCCTATCACCAGCACGTAAGGGCACGTTCGGCTACAAGCTGGCCTGGTTTTTGGCCTACCAAGCTCGCATCTCCCGCCTCCTCCTTCCCTTGGCCCAGAAAAGCCTAGAACCCAAAGACCCAATTTGACCTGTGTTGCAGCTACGGTGTGAACTCATCGTTTCCGGCTGTGACATGAGCTCCCACCTGCCCAAAAAGTTTCCCTTCATACCGATGGTCCTTCCTGTGGTCTTCCCTTGCTTGTTAAACCGTCATACTTGACGAGTCGAAGACATGTAGCTGGCGGCTTCTCTAGTGAAATTATGGTGTTTTCGACGACGATTTCCGTCGACTGAGGTATGGAAATTGATCCCCTCAACCTTATCTTCATTTCTGTGTGTTTGGTTTGAGCTAAAAGCAGTGTCTGTGAATTACCCAAGTTGGGCAGTCACGCCCACCATGGCTTTGCTGCGAGTGGTGGTCGTGTTGGGTGGTTTTTCATGCTCTTCAGCCTCTTTGAAACCTCATAAGATCAATTTTGAGCTTGGCTGAGTAGTTGGTGAGTTTTTGGTAGGTTTTCTTTGTTGATTTGTGGTTGGGCAGCCATCGTCTATGGTGACAGCCGCCGTTTCAGCCATTAAACAGCCTAATTTGTGACTCTCATGTAATTAGTTGAATTGCTGGGTCTTAACAGATCCCCTGGGCTCGAGATTATATTATCGATGCTGTCGTGATACCAGATTTAAAAATCAGAGCAAGCGTTGCCGTTTGAGGGCTTTTTGGTCATTTCACATGGTAGACATGAAATGGTTATTCTGTCTCAACCAACAGGGCAAGCCCCACATCGGAGGAACGCTTCTAAACACTATGAGTAAATTAAGTTTGTTCATCCTGTTTTTATAAATTGTGAATCTAGTTTTGGTGTTAGACTGTTGATTGTCTTATTTTTGTTTACCAATTGATTGCTTGTGTGCTAGGATTGGTGAGTATAGAATTGAGATCCTAGGAGCTGCTTATCGTGAAAGAGATAGAATCGCTAAAAACATAGAAATGATAAGTCCTAGGTTTGAATTAGAGATTGAGTTTGATCTTGGTGATCATTGAAGTGTTAGCATGTGATTTATTATGCTAAATTATGGTTATGTTTGTTTAAACTGCTAATTTGATAATTATTGAATTATTGAGGTTTATTGTTTATTCACTCATACAAGCTCTAGTGAGCTCAAATGGTGTAATGTGGTGCAACACCCCGCACTTTCCAAAATGGTTTTGAAAAGCTTTTTAAGGGTTTTCAGGATTTTAATTTGAAAAGTAAAACGGTTTGGGCGTTTTCAAATTTTAAAGTTTGACTTTTAAACTTGGGGTAAAAGTTGACTTTTTTTTTGGAGGACTTTTTGTGTTGACTTTGGGTTCGTTGGAAAGGTCTCGTCCTCACGAGTTCGTAGACACGTAGCACGCGTCGAACGGAGCTACGGTTTAGAAGTTACGGATGTGTGAAGAGAGGGACAAATTGGTAATTTTGAAAAAGTTGTTTTTTTTAAAAGCCCAAAACCCTAGAAAATCCTCACTTTCTCTCTCCTCTCTCCTGCTGTCTCTCTCCCTCTCGCGAGTTTTCTCCCAGCCGCCACTGTCACCGGCGCGTGGGGGCGCGGCCGGTAGCGGCTGGACTCGGGCCTTGGTCCACCGTGCTCGCCTCCCTCCCCTCTTCCTTCCCGTGGTGGCGCCTCTTCTCGAAACAGCCCGGAACGGAAAATCCAATTCGCGCACAGTGGAATCGCGGCGACTTCGAGGCTCACCGACCTCCCAGAATTCTTCCTCTCGTCGAGCCCGTCACAGTGGTGTGTTTCGATCATCGATTGGACCGCCGTGCGCGGCGAATCGAAGGCTTGTAGGCCGCAGCTTCTCCGGTGAGTTTCGCCCTTTTCCGGCCACCTTTGGCCGTCGACCCAGGTTTAAGAATTGATCCCTTTGATCTTCTCTACGTGCCTGTGTAGTTTGTTTTAGCTAAACGTGACTTTTGTTTTTGGCAGTTGACCGCCCGTTGACCACTGCGGGTCCCGCCGCATGTGGTGGTTCCAGCAACCCAGTTTCTGTGTTTTTGGCCTCGGGCCAACCACCCGAGCTTGTGGGTGAGTTTGGGTGAGCTCTTTGACCTTCCGTGTGTTTTCCGAGGGTTGGGTAGCCACCGTGCGTGGTGGTTCCCGCCCGTTTCTGTGTTTTGTTGGCTTGGTTGTGAAACTTGCTTGTTTTGGTTGGTTTGTCTGGTCTTAGCAGGTACACTCGGCATGAGAATTTGTATTTCCGATGCTGTTGTACTGGCGGATTTTAGAATCCGAGCAAAGGAGCCACGAAGGACACGAAGGGAAGTTCGGTCTTTTTGCGCGGTCACAGTGAGTGAACCTAAGTTCAACTAATTTTCAGTTCAGTTGCTTGTTTAATTGTTGTGCTTGTTTGACTGATTGCTGTTTGCTAGTTAAGAGGTTACAGAACTAGGATTGGGGATCTCGAGGATTTAGGGGTTAAGGAAGAGATCGAAGTATCAGTGGTTTTGATTGAGGACTTAGTGGATTATAAAGGTTGATTGAGGATTCTAAGTTATGGAAGGATCTAGTTGGATCCCAAGTAAGGATCTGGTGGATTGTTCGAGGTGATTTTTCAGTTAGAGGTTAAATTGAGGATATTTAGGGATTAAGGATCACAAAGGATTTGATCGGTTTAGAGGATTTGGTGATCAGGTTAAGGTTTATGATTTGTGATTTGTGGTTTGACTGTGCTTGAGGCATTAAGATGGATTGTGATTTGATTATTTACTGAATTATTAATTTGAGGTTTACAGTAGTTTCACTCATACGAGCTCTAGTGAGCTTACCGGGTTTGTGTGTAAACCCGGTGCACCTGTGGTTGGGTGCAGGGTTTGGTTTTGCAGGTTGAGCAAGCTGAGGAGGCAGTGGAGAGAAGACGAGGCAGTGGGACCAGCAGTGTTTTCAGAAAGTTATTTTACAGCTTAATTTTTATGTAAAAGATTTTACAGCTTGTTTTATGAACGTGCTTTTGTAACTTACAGTTGTTTTCAATAAATTATTTTATATTCATGGCTCACAGTTTCAAAAAAAGGGCCCACAGCTACAGGAAACATTTGTCAACTTTCAGGTTCAGTTGGTGTTCACGTGCCCGAGGGTTGGGGCGTGACATGTGGTTATGGTTTTGCAAGTTGAGCAGACTGAGGAAGCAAAACAGAAGAGGACATAGCAAGCTGGCACTCTGATTTGCAAATTGAATTTTGGACAATTTTGTATTTTCATATAAACGATTTTAAAATACATTTTGTAAACGATTTGACTCATTCAAATGCAAAGTTCGTATCTTCTACAATCTCACGTGCTCGGGTTTCAGGGAGTGACATTATGCAGCCACTGTATGTTAATTCTTGCTACTTGTTTAACTCATTTGTTCTAGCTGTCCATTTTTTTTCAACTTTTCCCCTTGATTTCTCTAGAAATGAAGAGATGTGGTCCAATGTTGCTAAGTCGTTCAATAGCTGGATCCACAGTGAAAGAATGTTACCAATATACCACTTGGTTGATGGTATAAGAGTGAAGATGAAAATGATTGCAGAATGATATCACATGTCTAAAACCTGCAGTGGTTTATTATGTCCTGGGATTGAGGAAAAGATGCATAAGTTGATTCAAGTGATAGAATATGTTTGAATAGAAATCTTAAAAGTTGTATCTTTTCAATTTTTATGAAAAGGTGTGACTTCTCACTTAAAATTTAGGTTGCAACTTTTCATTAATTATGAAGGGTTGCAATTAGTTTTTATAGAGATAACCTTTTAATATCTATGGGTTGTAACTTCTCATAGAGAAAGGTTATAACTTTTCATTGTGAAGGGTTACATGTGAAGAATTGCAACTTCTCATTGTGAAAGGTTGCAATCTTCCAATCCCTATAAATAAACATCTTCACATGGCATTTAGAAAGAGAATTAAGTTGAGTATTGTTAGTTCTTCAAGGAGATTAGAGTTGTCAAATACTTGAGAGAATAAACACACAAGTTCGCTAGAATTCAAAGTTTGAGTGCTCTACTTTGAATTAGATAGTTGTATCCGAGGGACGGACACCCATCCGAAACTACAAGCACAAGAGTAGGGGTGAAATATCTGTCTTAAGACATTGCTAATTCTTTTATATTATTCTGCAATAGATTGAGTTAAAGTTTATATTTTTTTAATTGTATTTAAATTGTTATATTTGTGAATTTATACATTGAGTAATATTATTGAAAATCTTCGGTATTTTTATTTATATATTGTGTTTGCAATCCTAAACTTGTTCCATAACCAACATCAAGCTGGGAGGAACTGGACATAATCAGATCTGAAGAAAGTGTTTTTGAAGTTCACAGCAATGCTACTGCGATGGTTAATTTACAAAGGAAGAATGTTCATGTCACTAGTGACAGATCAATAAATTCCCATGCGCACATGTATTCGCTGCAGCCATGAAGAATAATGATAATCCTTATAAATATGTTGATGACTACTTTAGCGTGGAGAACTAAATAAACACATATTCGTCCCCAATCGCACCCATCCCAGATATAGACAAACCATCCACCATAAACTCTAAAAAACCAATTCTCCTACCTCCTTCTACATGAAAGCAAGTTGGTAGGCCAAAGTTGAAGAGGAAAAAACCACTAGTTGAGGAAGATAAGCAGCTGATCAAGTGTAGCCGGTGTGGAATATTAGTCCACCATAATAGGAAGAGATGCCCAGCCGTACTATAAATTCTTATGTTGTTCCTTCAGTTGTTTTTAAATACCTTGCAGATTTGAAGATTCAATTTTTTCTCTGGATAATGTGCTGGTAGGTAGCATTTTTTATGTATTTTATGGTACATTCATAAGCTTTGGTACCTTTAGACAAATAACTGGTTCATTCATTAGTTTTATGAGGGGTGAAATTAAGTTGTGGAGAGTTAATATGACAGGACCGGCCCCGAATTCCACCGTGAAACTCGGAGAGATCCTGCGGGAATCCAATATTGAGGAAAATCTTATAAAAAATTCGGCAAAACCTCCCCTGAAATTGGACTAACCCTTTTTAAACAAATTGCAAAAGCACTTCTAAACAACAGCTCCTCTACCACAACAAAAGGGGTCTCTGATCCAAAGTTCAAAACAAATCAGTTAAGTATTTAACTAGATTATCAGACCGGTACTACAAGTTTAACTAAAGAAATAAAATTTACAAGAATAGCTAGTTCTTACAAATTACAAAAGTTCACTAGTTTGCCTCGACGTCCTTGGCTCGACCGTTCCACCGCTACAACCTGGGGGGAAAATTTAAAACAACAAAAAAGGGAAAAACTAGTAAGATGACTCAGTGAGTGGACGAAAATAACAAGGGTTTAAACTTAACTTAACTATAAAATAACTAGGCACTAAGACCTCACGTCTCTCTTTAAAATCCCCACACTAAGACCTCATGTCTCTCTTTAAAATCCTCCAGTTTTAAATCACTTTCATAAAATCCACTGAAAAGTCTAAGTAAAAATCCGCATCTGAAATCCATTCTGAAAACTCTGATAAATCGATAAAACTGATCAAGCTCCCAAAATATCAAATAAGAACTGAAATCTATGTTCTCACGAATTATCTTTCTAAACTGATATAAAAAGAATGCTCTTACCCAATCCAATATCCAGCAATCCTGCCGTACATGCGCAGGGCCCACAACCTGCCGTACGCATGCAGGGCCAATAATCCTGCCGTACATGTGCAGAGTCGGAGTCTGTCATACACATACAGGGCCAACAAACTACCATACATGCACGCAGGGTCACCCTCAAAGGGCAAGGCATCTCGGCACACGGCCCAAAGCCTACGTATGTGCCGTGATAGGTCCCAAAGACCTATACTATCTGATAACCTGGAGAGATACTGAATAGAGTGGTTTGAAATCATAAACTTCCGAAACTCCTTTCCCAAGATATAAAATACTTAACATTTTTCAAAAACCACGACTAATAAATCCTTGGCACAAGAGCCCATTGAAATACAATATATTCTCAAACTTAAGCATGAAAACATCTTTTGAATTTCTTTATGTCTAGCCAAAGCATAAAATCCAGTATTACAAATTCCAAACCCAACGTCTAAGTCAAACTTATTTAAGAAATCCGTAAACTAAACTTGCGAACCAAATAATATTTCTAATTTAAATAAATTAGAGCTCAAATAAACTCAAACTAAAAATATGAATTAAATCATAAAATCCATAAACAATTCATAAACAAAGTCCACTCACAGAGATAGCCTAGCCTTGGTCTCCGACTGGATCGTCTCTGGTCTCGGGGGTGTCACCTAACATAAAAATGACAAGACGTTAAAATACTAATCAATTTAAGATCGTAAAAACACAAATGCTCGTCCTAGGCTTTACGCTCCACAAATGTATGTTCAAACTATAACCCAACTTAATTTCTTTCTCAACTCAAAATCCAATGCCACTAGCTCATTTTTATCCGGTAATTTCCCCAAATACCCTCCATTCTACCTAATTTGACCGAGGGTCGTTCAAGTGTCGTTTCAAAACCCAATAAGTGTCCAATTTCACCTCTAAGTCACCAATTCTCCGATTTTCTTCAAACTAACTATTCCAAACCTCAATAAATCGTTCCTAAGGGTGAAAATCATTCCCAATTGCCATTAAATCACCATGAACACTTTATATTTCTAGAAATCCCGAAATGGACCTAAGCCCCAACTATCAAACTTCCAATTTCCTCAATATCTTCCAAATTCCTTATTCCAATCTTCAATTAGAGATTCCTAAATACGGAAATTACCCAAAACGCTTCACAATTTATAGTAGATTCCAAAACTGAAGCCAAACCCGAAATGGCATAACCCCACTTTCCCCAATTTTCCAATTTCTCAAAAATTCCTTTAAATTCCTCAATCTAACCTTCAATTCATAGTTACTAGGAGTGATTATTGCCCAAAAATACATAAAACACTCTCCAATTTCTGAAATCTCAAGGGAATCCGAAATTTGGTTCCAATTTCCTAAATTCTAACTTCTTAAATACTCAAAATTATACCACCAAATTAGAGGGAAATAAAGCCTAGAGTGAAGGGAAGAAAACCCACCTAAAATAGAGAGAAGGAGCGCCGGAAAACTGGCCGGAATTGGAGGAAAATACCGGCGACAATGGCAGCTTCCCAAGCTGGTCTCGTCGCGCGCAGGGGCTGGGTTGGCTGGAGGAGTGGCTAGGGAGGCTCGTCGACGGCTGAAGGTGTCGCCGGAGGGGGCTAGGTCGGCCGGAAAGGGCTGGGTGGTCACGCGAAGTGGAGAGGGGAGGAGAAGAAGATAGCCTGCCGGTCTGGGGGGGTCTGCGCATGGGGAAGAAATAAGAAGGAGAGAGAAATTTCTAGAGTTTTTTAGAAATTTAGACCCATTTCAACATAATTACAAGTTTGCCCCTATCTTCACACGTCTGTATTTCTCAAACCGTAGCTCCAAACAACGCATGCTACGTNCTACGTGTCTACGGACTCGTGGAGTCGAGCTCTACGCAACCAAGTCAAAGTCAAATCTAAAATCCGAGTAATTTAAAAAGTCAACTTTTAGTCCCTTAACACGTTCCTAACTTTCTAACCGTAGCTCTAAACAGGACATACCGCGTGTCGACGAACTCGTGAGCTTAGGATCTTCCTAACGGACCCAAGATCAAAGTTAAAATCCCACTCGAATAAAAAGTCAACTTTGGGCCCACTTTAAAAATTACCTAGGAAGGTGCGGGCCGTTACATTAACTGAATGTGCATCTATTTGAAAGTGAAACATAATGCATTGAGAATTAAGCGGTGGTGAGTATGGACTGGGTGTAAATTTAAAATATAGTGTGGGCAGGGAGATAAGCATCGTCAGCAAAGATTGATAAAACGATCGAAAACCCAAGGTGCATTTGGGACCTTCGAATGCGTTCGAAGTTTGGATGTCTTGCACTTCAGTTGTGATTGAAGTGATAATGTGTTTTTTAAATTCCGTTTAAGGACAAAATGAAAAGTTTAGAAATTTTTTTTTTGTGACTATTTTGCACATTTACCACCCAAACTTTAAATCTCTTGCTCAAATACCATCCATACTTTTCAAATGGTGCAAATGTAGCACTTGCCATTACATTTCATTTAAAAAATGTAATGACAAGTGCTACATTAGCACCAGTTACAAAGTATCAGTGGCAATTGGCCAAATTTTTTTTATGGGTGCTATTTATGCACAATTTGCAAAGTTTGGGTAGTAAATATGCAAAAAAACCTTCTTTTTTTGTCAAAGGCTAGTTGTACTTTAAACCAAGAATTTTAGTTGTTGGACCCTATAATAAAACCCTATATGTTAAATAAATGATTGACTGTCAGGTTGAATAGGGGGGCATTGAAACCGATAAAATGATAAACCAATCCAAATTGGACCAACGGTTTGGTTTGGATCAATTTTTATGATATTTTAATTGAACAGTTTGAAAACCAAACCAAATCATAAATTTTGAATTGGTTACAATTTCATTATCTCAAACCATTGGTTAAACCAAATCAAACCAACTACGTATAAAAATAGATAATATATTATTTTTACACGTGGCATTATATAATTGGAGCAAAATCGATGCATATGGTGGTAGGCACCATAAACAATCATGTGCAATGTTCTAAATTTACTTTAAAGACTCAATTTTCAAAAAATACTCACTTTTTATTGAAATTTTGAGCTAGAAAATATTGTTAAGCTTATAAAATAATATTGTGCCTTGAAAAATCAAACCAAACTGACATTTTTGGTATATTGCATCTTCAATTTTAAGCTATTACAATTTAGTGATGATTTTAGAAAATAGCAACTTTTTCTAAACCCTCTAACTATCAACAAACTTTCGTAAGCCTTCACCCATCTAGAAACTCTCCCACAACTCTCTAAAACTTATAATACTGTTTTTATCCTTCTGACAGTTTATGACATGTGCTAAAGCGCTCTAACGAAAACTAAAACATGCACTGATAGAGACTGATTCGCAGCCACTGTAATTGTATTTAAAAAAAATACAGTTACACTGAAACTGAATTTCAAAATTACAATTACACTAAAAAATAATTACAAATAATTACAAACACAGTTACACTGTTTGTTTAATGAAAAAAAACTTGCAGGTCCATAAAAAAAAAATATAGTTACACCTTAACTAAAAAAATAGTTACATATTCACTAAAAAACAGCTACATCTTTATTAAACAAATAGTTACACCTTCACTAAATAAACAGTTACACTGGGTGCTTGTCAAAACGCATCAGAGAGTGCGTCAGATAGTGCGTCAATTTTTAGAAGGTTTTGAGAGAGTTTTTAGACAAATTTTTTAGGTGGTTAGAAGGTTTAAATTTATAGACTAAAATAAAAAATATTAAAAAAATGGTATTTCTAAAATTAAAAAACATAAATAAAATTTTGTTAAAATTAAAAACAAATAAAAATTGTATAATTGAAATTCAAAATAAACAAAACGTCAATTTTAGATTGTTGTAGGTTAACTAGGGGGTTTTGGGAAATGTTAAGTGTATACTTAAAGATTTTAGAAGAATTTAAAATTGGGTGGGAGTTATGAGAGAATCAATCTCTAATTAGAGGATTTATGAATATTTCCATTTGAGAAAATCTTAAAACAACAATAGCGATTTATTGATAACTAGTGTAGAGCTCACGCTCTGCTGCGGTTTTTTTAACAAAATTGAAAAGATGGAGAATTGAGATAAAAAAAGATAGCATAGTTCTTTGGCATACCTTCTATCTCATCATCTGGTATGCTCTATTGTGCAAGGAGTAGCTCTAGCATGGAAAAAATGTCTGTTGCAAAACGGTTTTGAATTATCGCCTGATACAAATTCTATAACCACATTGTTAACCTCTACCAAAATGCAACCTAGCTGGGGTTTTCTTCATGCTTTTACTTCTTATGAGTTTCCTCATCCTTGCCACATCCTCCCACTTCTTCAGGTTTGCATATATGTTGGAAAGTAACACATAGTTTCCTGCATCATTTAGTTCAAAATCTGAAAGGTGCTCCATTGCAATAAGAGCAATCTTAAGATTGCAATGAGTCCTGCAAGAACTTAACAGAGAACCCCAAATCTTTGAGTCTGGCTTCATCAACATCTTCTTTATTCTGTCGAGAGCCTGATCAAGCTGTCCACCGCGTCCAAGAAGATCAACTATACAACCATAATGCTCAATTTATGGCTCTATACTATAATCTTCTCTCTTAGAATCAAAAGACTTCAATCCTTCATTCCATAAACCAGAATGGGTGGAGGCCGATAAAAGACCAAGAAATGTAAAAAAAGAAGCGAAACTTTTGTTAATCCATATTTACCCATGAGCACGCAAAAAATGTTAATCATAGGAGGTTAATCAAAGGAAAAAAAAAATCCACACCCGGGTCATTATGAAAAAACAATAACACACCAAAAAAGCCCAAATTAATGAGCCCAACAAAAAAAAAACACAATACAGAGAGAGACACAAACAACAACAATGAAAATATGAAACAAATGTTAGAGAGAATGAACAGAGAGGTGAGCAAACAGCATAAAAGGAGAGTAATGGAATGACCAAAAAGGGCATAACATATTTAAAAACCCATACTCGGGGCTAAGAGTATTATTATCTCTTGAGATCCTTAGGGCGAGTGCCGCTATGACATACCCCATCGTTACATCGTGCACCAACCTCACGATGCTATATAAACCGAGATCGAGAAGTTGGTCATAACCTTATCATGACCAACTATTTCAATGCCGACTCCAGATTTACTAACCAGATTTTTTTTGGCACTATCGTATGAACAAATCACTTTTCCTATAGATGCTGTAACGACCCGTACCTTCCTAAGTGAATGTTAATAGGGCCCAACGTTGACTTTTGGTTCTAGTAAGATTCTAGCTTTGACCTTGGGTCTTTTAGGAAGGTCTTGAGCTCACGAGTTCATTGACATGCGGCGTGGGTTGTTTAGAGCCATGGATAGAAAGTTATGAACGTGAGAAGAGACCTAAAGTTGACCTTTTAAATGACCCGAATTCCAGAGTTGACTTTAACATGATTGCGTAGAGCTCGACTTCACGAGTTCGTAGACACGTAGCATGCATCATTTGGAGCTACAGTTTGAGAAATATGGAGGTTCAAAGTGAGGGGCAAATTTGTAATTACGTTGAAATGGGTTTAAATTTCCAGAAAATTTTGGAAATTTTCTCCCCCTTTTTATTTCTCTCTCTTCTCCCCTCCCCACGCGAGACAGCCCCTAGCCCAGCCCAGCACGACCTCTTCTCCTCTTCTCCTCTCCCCTGTGCCACCTCCACAACCGGTTGCCCAGACTCACCGGCGACGTCGCCAGTCGCCGGCCAGCGAGCTCACGCCGCCCCCAGCCCCTTTCTCTTCTCTTTCCCGACTTCTCTTTCTCCCCTGCGCGCGACCCACGCGATCACCCAGCCACCTTGGTCCATTTCCGGCGACATAGGACGACGAGACCGGCCGAGAAACCACTCCCCAGCCGCCGATCGTCCTTTCCCGAGTTTCCCCCGCCGACCCAGCCCTCCTGCATGCGCATATCAGCTCAGAAAACTCCCAAAGCAGCCGGTCCTCTCCTCAATTTTCGGCCAGATTCCGGCGTCAATCTCCTTGATTTTAGGTGAGTTTTCTTTCTCCTTTCATGGGCTCTCCTTCCCCCCTAATTTGG
>QANT01007706.1:0-19738 GCA_003254885.1 Purshia tridentata
GCTATTAGCACTCCCAAAATGAAATCTCATTTTCTTTATTTATTAAATTTATTTGTACCAACTCAATTGCCCAAATGGTACTTTAGCTTTTTAAGTCTTCAATCTAGAAAATCTTTACTTTTGTTTCTTCTTCAACGGTTCAACCACAGTTTAAGCTTCTACTTCCAAAACCAAAAAGTAATTCAATTTGACGGACACTTTACCCTCTGTTCAAGTTTTGTGTTTTGCCTCTTTTAAAAGCAAATTAAAGTTTTAGAAAAATAATGAAGGCAAAGCTTGAAACCACTCAAAATTTGGTGAGCTATTCACTTGTACTTTGGACCACGTTTAATGTCTTCTTGTCGGGTGTTGTTGCATTGATCATTTTTTTTTTCTTTTTACAATAAATCGAATTTTTAACCTATTTTAATTTTAATTCTAATTCATTTATTTGTCATCTCTCGTTACTTAGCTTTATCCCAACTCTCAAGTGTTGATGAATCATTCTTTAAACAACTTCTAGCTCAATGGTTAAATCAACATTTGTATTTTCTTAAAAACAAAAAAGAGAAATTGTAAGAGGTATAACCCTATCAAGTTTTTGCAAGATGTCACTAAATATTGGACTCCAACCAATAACAAGAAGCGGAATATTATCTACTTTCTCTACCGACTTTCTCCTTTATTATTCTTATTTTACAATTTATTATCATAATCAAAATCATTAATCTTTTAAATAACTATTTAAATATCATCTTTGTAAAAAGTAAACTAAATTAAAAATCGTTTAATAATTTAACTAGTTACAAATAAATTGAAAGTGAATCAAATTGTTACCAAAAAGTCTATTTATTTGATCACAAGTACATAATAAAAAATTTTCAATTTGGTTGATTTTTAATTTGCAGAGATGATTTTCATAATTAAATTTAAAAAAATAATTTTGATCATGAATTTATATTTTAAAATAAAAATAATAAATAAATAAAATCAGTGAAAAAAGTGGATAGCATTCACTTCAAAAGAAACTCAAAGTTAGTTTAATTAGTGGGGATCGAATCTAGGCAGCTATAGCGGAGGGGTTGAATTTCAATCCACAAGTCGCATAGAACTAGTGAACCTCATATCTTTGTGCAACTTGCGATCGGATACTCTAATATTGTATATTTTAAACTCTAACAGATTGCGATAATTGGCTGTTAATTAATTATAATTAGGGAGACTAATTTAGATGCTGGATCGGCATAGGTTGACCAATTAAGCCACTAAGATATAATATGCTTCATACACTCAGACAAGTACAATTCTATATTGGTCAGCAAATATAATTACATTTTGGCCAAAATAAAAAATAAAAATAAAAAACAAAAAGCGAATTTAAGTACATGAACTAGGGAACATATGTGTCTGTCTGTTAATGAGCTGTGCCTGTAATCACGGCCACAGTCACACAGATGTCAACTGTGCCAGCTATGTATGTACTCTACACATCAGCCCTCATGTCTTGAACTACTTTTCTTTCTTTTGCCTTTAAAAAAAAAAAAAACCCTCTATTTTTATAATAAAAAAATCCAAATTTATAAAATGTGGGCATCCTATTCCGGATCTAAGTATAATGATAGGAATCATCAACTTTTCGTATTGATTTTAAATAATTTTAGTAGAATATAAATGTCAGATGGTATTTAATCAAGACTTTTAAAAAATCTATGAAAATCTAGTATTATTCAATTAAGACTTTTAAAGAATCTAAAAAAGTCTAGTAGTATTCAATCAAGATTTTTAAAAAATGTATAAAAGTTATGTGGTATTCAAAAAATCATTGAGTTATAAAGAATTCATTAAATGATAGACTTTCATAGACTTTGGAGTGTAAACTATGTTATATCAAAGTCAATAATTCTCCAACCTTTTTCTTGCAGATTTCAAATATATTTTTTATTTTTATTTTAAATATTAATAAAATACAAAACAAAAAATAGTATTTATATTTCATTAGCACCAAAGCCCACCCCCTAATCAACATTAACTTTTTATAACAATGGTACTTTCATAATTCATACCCACAGGTCAATTAAGAGTATATATATATAAATATGTATATAAGTTATTAACAGAGAAATTAAAGAGTTATAGTTATGCCTGATGAAAGTTTGAAAATCACATCCTTAGAAAAAGAAAAAAAATTGGAAAATCACATAGGTGATCAAAATCAAGACAATACTTTGTATTGCAATCATATTGGAGCCAATAAGCCAATGAATCGTATCTAAAATAAAAATTGCCCCTCTGATTGCTTCTCCATAAACCCACATATATAATTTGATTATTTGAAATAATCCTGCACGTACAAAATAATGGTGTTTGCTATATGTACATATATATATATATTTGTGGTATTTCCATTTATGGTCCTATTTTTGGAGAAAATTATAGCCCAACATTATATATTATAATATATAATGATAAAGCTAGTATAATCTCTGAACTGAGATTGAATGGGAAAAATTATTATTCTTTATTTGTTACTAATTTGTCCTTTGTATAAGTTTTATTAGAATTATATGTTAGTCAAACTCTCAGTTGAAGCAATAATTGATGGTTTGGCTTTCTAAGGCTTTCTACAACAATGGAAGCCAATACCCAATACGCAAAATTGTTTTTGAATATTAAATAGTGTCCATTTTCAAAATAGAATTAATAGAAACAAAAATTAATAGAATTAGAATATTAAAGAGTTTTATAAATTTTTTAAAATAATTGGAATCAAGATCTGTATGGAGTCTACGAAGATTTATATGGAGTCTGTGAAAGTCTATATGGAGTCAGTGAAAGTTTATATGGAGTCTATGAAAATCTATTTGGAGTTTGTAAAAGTCGTTAAAAATCTATGAACTCTGCAAAAGTCAATAATTTTTAAAAACTCTACAAAAGTCCATTAAAATATTAATTGAATACACCCAAGTCACTCTTTAAATATTATATTTGTAAAAAAAAGTCATAGTTTTTATTTACACAATTTAGATATTAAATTGTTTTTAATTTGACAAATGTAGTACATAAATATGCTTGAAAAGAGAAATAAAATTTAGTTTGACCGAGATTACGTGGTATTACTAATTCACGTATTAAATGAGTGAATAATGAAATTATATTCATAAATAAATTAGAAACGCCATGTATTAGGGCATCTTCAATAGAAGGGTCTCTATATGAGTCTTCATCACCACTTTTAAAGGCTCATATAGAGACTCAAGAGAATATTTAAGTTTCTAAATGAATTTTAGCTCTAATGGAGTCTCTAAATTGAGACTTTAAAATTTTTAATTAGCTAAATTGGTTAGAGTTACAGTTTCACAAAAAATTACTCAATAATTTTGGTGTTTGTGTCATTTCACAAATCACACTTGCACCTTCAACGGCTCCAACGTGGATACCTCTTACTAGAAATTAGGCCATTAATAGAGTCAAAGCACTTTAATCAATCTAATATTGCTATTGCTAGAGAGAAGTGCATGTTTAATGGGAAACTCAATCCTCACCAAACAATTAGGGACAAAACCTCTTTGTACTACCATGTAGATTTGGGTAAGGGTTTCACATATTTATTTCAAAGGACAAATGCTTGGGACCAACTTATTTTATTCTCATCCTTCATCCATATAATGATGATTCAAGTAATTCAAACTGAAAAAAACAAAACATAGTGCTTAATTTTTAACCCCCTAATTACATACAAAATTTGGTTAAACCCTCATCTATATAGAAACTCTCTCAAAACCCCTTAATACTTACAATTGCTTTTATACCTTCATATTCATGTTCAAAATGATATATAAAGGACCATTTACAAATAAATCAATAAAAAGTTTCAATATTATAAATACTCGATTTGTCGACATTTATGTTATGATTTAATTCTAGTATTTTGAGCTAAACCCGAACATAACGCTTTCACCAAATTTATTATATATCCTAAGAGGATATGAGATTAAAAAATGGCGATTTACCCTTACAAATCCATATTTTTTAAATTTTCAAATGTTTTATTGACTTATTTGTAATTTGCCATATAATAAAAGGGTAAAACGGAAATATTAAAAAAAATAGGGCTCAAATTTTAATGGATATTAGTTTATTAGGGGTTTGGGAGAGATTAAATCCCTAATAAGGGGTTTTGAATTAGTTTCATTAAGGGTGACGATTTTGAATAATTTACATTAAAAAAAACGTGAATCGTTGAAAGAGTGAAAGACCTTACTATGACTCAAAAATTTTTTTTTTTGGGGGAAAATTATTATGAATCAAATTAAGTACGTTCAAAACCAACCCCTCACAAAAAAGACTCAAATTAAGTTGACAATAGTATGTGTGCAGCATTTCTCCTCATAATAAGCGTTTGGCTCCATAAAAGTCGCTCAATGTCAACAGGACTAGTTCAACAAAAAAAGAGTCAACAAGGAAATGTATGTAACATTTCTAATTACATATTTTTCTATTTGTTACACTCGTTAAATATAGCGTTTTTAATTCATAATTTTTATGTATTTTTAGAGACGGTCTCTAATTATTCCAACTTTTTTTTTCTTTTTGTTTTGCATATTTTCAACTTGAACAAACCCCAAAACTTGGGAGCTAAGCCCTAAATTGTAAGTTCTAATTAAGACGGCGATTCAACTCCTAAAGTTATGAACCACAATGTTAAGCCCTAAACCTCCTAATTTATATTAGAAATTAGAAATTCATGTATTTATGACTTTGGCTTTCAAAGAAATGAGGCCCATGACCCATAATAAATAAATAAATAACTCATTTTAATTACTAGTATATCCCTGTGTGCTTGACGGTGCCCTGCACCAGTAATCCATTTGGGAGTTTTTTTTTTTTTTTTTTTTTTTTTTTTTTTTTTTTTTTTNTACTTAATTTATGCTCCATAATGTGACTCATTTAAGGAATTAAAAACCAAAACATCACTTATCTTCTATTAATTAAAAAAAATATTTAAACAAAAGAAAAGCAACACAATTAATGAATACATATTTTAGACAAATAAAAACCACATTTAATAAGGAATATTTTACACAAATAAAATCCACACATGAAATATGATGCATGATATACATTTTACCTTGGCCCACATGCTTTGGTTCTTCCAATTTGATTTCTTCATCCCGAAACAAACCCTTTGAAACCTTTGTTCTTAATTCTGTCATAGAGCTTGTTGGATGCGACAAATGTAAAATAATTACAACGTTTTTGTCAAGTAAAAAACCAATCTATAAATTCCTAGAACTAACAATCCCGCACCAGCGTGTGCAACACTCGACCCTACCTCCTTCTGTTTCCTTCTCTCTCCTCCCTTTCTTTCTTTTTCCTCCCTAGTGGTTCTATTTGAAAAAAATATTAAAACACTCTTCACACCTTTTATTATTTTCTATAATATTCTTTAATATATAAACTGAAACACCCACTCAATAAACACTTTTCTCACCCTTTTTAACTATTATCCTACCCACCTTTTAAAAAAACAAAATTTCTTTCTTTCAAAATTGCTCTAGTTAAATATGACATAATTGAAAACAATTTATTGACAAAGAATTATACTTCCATATATTTGTCAAGAATTATATATATACACATACACACATACGCACATATATAGAAATTCCATAGTTTATATGGTATCAAATTTTGGCCAAGCTATATAGATAAATTGGGGCAAAGCCCATAGGCCATTGATCATATGCTATAGTCATTCAACTTCAATTTTCATTTAAGTTCACTTGCTAGCTTCTAGCCTTCTACCAAAGAACATGAGTTCCATTTTTTATAACCAAAAATTCATATCCAATTGTTGAAGCACTTCTTATGGGAAAAAATTTGAGTGGACTTTCGATCTTGTGAGGGGTTTTATAGTTCAGATTTTTAAATCTACATAGTAGCCAATGGCCATCTTCTTCTCAAAAAGAAAATATTGATTTTTTTCTTTTTAAAGCATTGATAATTGTAATGATTCTTATAGATGGATACTAGCCTTTTGGCATGTGCATTAGTGATTTCTAATTTAGAATTTTTTTAATTATTTAATGTTGGTTATCTTTTAGCTAATTATTTTTAAAAATTTTGAAATCGTTTAGATTTTTTCAACTCCTCACTCTCTCCACCTAGGTGGTGGAGTGTTTACTTTTATTTCTTAGTTTTGTTTTAATAGCTTAATTTTACATTTGTACCTTTGTTTTTATTAGGTTAGTTTTATTTAACTCTTTAGTATAATAAAAGGTATTTTAGAAAAATTATAATTTGATGAAATATGTAATACCAAACTCTTCTTCTAACTTTATATTATTAAAGATGTGCTGAAAATCACGCAAGAATAGGTTGAGAATCTAATCAAATAAAGTAAAGCATACGCATTATATTTTTTTTTTGGGCCAATAAAAGCATACGCATAATTTAAACACACACTTTTTTGTAAAAGATAAAATAAAACAAACATATATAACCGTACAGATAGTTTTTAACTTTTCAGTCCACATTATTTATAAAAGATTAAAGAAAACAAACATGTATAACCGAACATGTAGTTTTTTAACTTTCCAGTCCACTCATAACGTTCAGATAAGCAAGCTCCATTTCAACATCCTCAGTCCGCCGAGTTTCATCTGCATCCTCGTTCACCAGGTTTTCTTCGTCTGTGTATGAAAGTTGTTCTCACTCTATGGGTGAAAGGAGCACATGATGGCTCAATGATCGATCAAGGGACCTGTAATTAAAATATAATTAATTTCAAATAATATTTTTTTAAAAAATTTAATATAGATACACAAATTAAATAATAATTAAGGCAACTCACCACATATCAGGTTTTAATCCCCTAAGTAATGTTCCAATTCACATGGAATCCTTGTGTCCTCAAAAATACTATCAATCATTGCCCTAAAGCTAAGAATGTAATATCATTACCAAGTTTAACTTTTACCTCACTACCCACTATGAAAATAGAATTTGCATGAAATCTATAAAAAAAAGTTCTTCCTTCTGAGGTAGAGGTTTGTTTTCCAGATCTTCCTATATATCACAAGGAAAAAGATATTAATATAATGGGTTAGGATCATTAGACAAATACTTTTAAACGGATTTTAAGCTCCAAGATTTAATTGCATCCAGGATTGGCATCAAACCATTAAACGACGTGACAATTAATCGGCAGAATACATAAACTTTAATGAAAAAAATTGGAAAGTTCAAAGGACAAATTTGCAAAATTTAACCAAAGCCTCTGTCATCTTCAAGCACAATCAACAATGATCGACATCCATAAACTATTAAAGTATTTTAGGCCTCGTTTGGTACATAGAATAGTATTGGATAAAATAAATAGTTAAATTCATGTGCATTCATGAAAGAACATAAATGATATGTTCTAATTTGAAGGAAGAAGATTCTCCTATTTTGGGGAGATTTAGAAGAAATAAGTTTTTTTTTATAATTAATCCATTTTAATAAATGTTATAATTTTAAGTTAAAATTTTTTTTTTTAAATACACATGAATTGAATCATTTATCCTATGCAATACTATTTTATGCATCAAATGAAGCCATAGTTTATAAGGCTGCATTAAAATTCTGGAAAAGTACCTAAATTGTAATACCTACCTCAGATGCAATTAAATCTAAGAGCTTAAAATCTTTGTAAATTTTTTTTCTCATTTAGCCCAATAAAGCATATAAGATAAAATTTAGTAATTATAAAAAAAAAGACAACTAAAAATTTACCAGCTCAAAAAAGCACGAAATTCTTCATTTTGTTGTCTACCTAAATAAAAAAGCTTAACCTTGTTAGTTATGCTCCACCCAATCAGCAAGTGCATAATCAATATCTTCAGTGGTTGCTATCTCTTTGCCACATTAAAGTCTGTGCCGATATTGTATACCCATCAAGTGTGGATTTTTGTTGTTTCCAAATTCTTCGTACCAAAAACTTGGAAATTGTCCTTCATCAAATAGGTGATAACTTGATAAGCCAGAGGTTCTAACCTTCCTCTATCATTTATAGATTCACTAAATATTTTTGTATAAGCCAACTTTGTAGTTTCGTTACGTACACCCTTGGTTAAAATAATCGGCTTGATTATCATCTCACATTCAGGCTAGATCATTTAATTTAGAAGAAAAAGAAAGAAAACAAAACAAATTAAGCTAAGTACACATAATATCCCATTAAGAAAAAACATGTAATTAATATATATATATATATAAGTAAAAAAATGTAACATGAATATAAAAAACAGATGCTTACAATAAATTCCTTCTGAAGAGGGTGCAACATCGGTGGAAGAAAATTCCTAAGACAAAAATAAAATAAGTAATAAAGTTGTTAAAATTAATAATGGTGATAAAAATTAAACATAAAACTATGAATTTAATAATGATGTAAAGTAAGTATTATATATATAATATTGGGATTAATTATAATTATATACCTTTGTTAGTTTTTTCGTCAAAAAACTATTAACTGTTAACGTGACACACACATACCCTAATATTTGGGTTAGGGAGATTAGCGATCTATTGCATAGCAAGGCCATGAAAGTGTTGGAGAGAGACATGAAGGGTTTGAACGAGACTGAGGTGGGTACTGGGTTGTAGGTGTTTTACAATTTGAGTGAACTGAAACTAGCTATGGAGCAGTTGATTTATTTTTTAAAGTCAAATAGAGAGGTTTGTGTGTGTTATGTCAGCAATTAACAATTTTATTTTACGAAAAGACTAACAGAGGTATTAAATTAATGATATTTTGTAGTTAAAGTATTCTAATGCAAAATTTTTGAAGTTAAGGTACCAGGTTGAAAAGTGGTGTATAATTAAGGTATATAATTGTAATTAACCCATAATATTAATACGTACAAGAAATTTCTCATATGAAGAGGAGCACCAATTTTAGAAAACTTCTATAATATAATAAAAAATTTTGAACAAAACAAAATAATAAAATTGCTCATGGGCAGTAAAGTAACTTTGTGAAATAAATGTTCCTAGAAAGAGATAATAATATAGGAAATGAATCAATGATAATACATAAACGTGAAGTCATAATCCCTATATTTAGACAATACATAAACCTCCTGTTTGATATTACACGGGCTGCAATGTCACACGTTTAGTGGCCTCCAGCACACCGTGAAAAAAAATCATTAAATGTACCTCAACATCCAAAAATCCATGGTACATTCAATTCCAAAAGAAATTAAAAACAAAATGCAAAAATTTAGGATTACGACCTTGATTAGTGCACCACAAAATGACCAATGGTACATTTTGTCACCTTAATTGATTATGGAAACACATAATTAAACTACAAAAGAAAAAAACAATAAGATGACAATGAATACACATGGTGACACTAAGAAACTAATCAATTGGTGATTGTGCAATAAGTACAAAATTGGAAAAAAAAAAAAAAATTTAATCAGTTGGTACAACACAAATGAAGCCCACGCACTAAAAATCACCAAGAACCCCCCACACTTTGGTAAACGAAAATAAGAAATTAGGAAAAAATATTTAAAACCAACAAAAAGAAAAATCAAACACACACCAAAAAGCAACTAAGAAAAACCCTTCATGTTGGTACGAGAAATAATTTAGAACAAGACACTCAATCTGACATTAAACACTATCCCATGGTACATGAAAAATAAAAATTTCAAAGACATTAAGTAAGAACAAGAAACCCAATCTGACATTAAACCCTATCATTATACATGAAATTCAAAAATTACAAAGAAATTAAATAAGAACAAGAAACCCAATCCGACCTTAAACCCTATCCCATGGTACATGAAATATATAAATTACAAAAATATTAGATAAGAAAAAGAAACATAATCCAACATTAAACCCTATCCCATGATACATGGAATCCAAAAATTACAGAAGAAAAAAAAAAATCAAATCCTAACTTGAAAACAAAACATTCCATTGGTGATTCGATCAGTCATTGTGAAATGTCTCGTGCCAACCATAGTCGATCTGGTAGAAGAATGAAAGATTTAGGTGCAGACAATTCCAAACCCACAAAACCCCCCAACAAAATAACCTAGTACAATTAACAATTTTAATCAAAACTCAAAACTAGAATCTAAAACCCAAAACTCAATCACATAGAGGGTAGGAAATTGTTAAATAGTTTAAAATTAGACCCATCTCTAAATTTCCCTTTCTTTTATGTTGTTAACTATTTAATCCATAATGTCACTATGGGATTACAGGGGTACTCTCTCACTGCCTCTTTCTACTTACTACTTGTGGTCAGTTGTGATTTATTGTTTGGAGCTGAATGGTTGGAATCATTGGATGGCATTTCAAAGATAAAATCATGGAGTTCTCTGTTAATGGTATTTTTCATCGCCCATAGTGAAGGAGTTTGGTTTTTAGCTTAACTGGTTATTGCCGTACAACACCAGTCTCTTTCTTTGCGAGACCCACCAGAGTCACAGCAACCTCTTGCCCAATTCTCATGCGACCCACCTCCAATCCCTATTCGTCGGCTGTTCTCCTTGTCAAGAAAAAAGACGATTCTTGAAGACTTTTTTGTTGATTATTGCGGACTAAGCGCCGTCATTGTCGAGTCTCAGTCAGCATCTTCTTTCGTTTTCCTTTTTTCTATTGTTTTTTATATTTTTCCAAACTTTATAAATTCATCAAAATTTGGGATTTTAAATAATTCTTTGAAAAATTTTATGGACTATGTCCTCAAAATAGTCAAATGACTTTCTGAAAATTATGAAAAATCCTACTTTTATAGTTTAATTTCGAAAAATAAAAATAAACATAATAATCACTAAACTCTTGAATTTTCTTTGTAAAAAATTCACTTCCACACAACTAAACTCTAGAACTAAAACCAAATGTCTAAGTTAGTTGAAACAAAATTAAGAAAATCTCTATTCCTTTTCAAGAAACCTTAAAAACAAGGTTGAAAAATATAAGTAACAAATTACCATAAGCCGAAATTAGGATACAACAATTGCCGTTAATAAAATTTGAACTCATAACCTCCATCCAACAAAAGAGATACTCCGCCATCTACTAAATCAAAATGAATTTTGTTTTTATTTTATTTACACACTTACTTTATGAAACTATAACTTCATCTCACTTTACCGTCTTAAAGTTTATTATCTCAATTTATTTTTATAAGTTTTCATTTGCGTCTTATGTAACAAAAAATTATCAAGTTTGTCTATTACACTATTTGAATGGCTAACGTGGGGTCTACGTGATATGAGGGGGTCTACGTGATATGAGTAAATTGACAATGTTATTGACAAACTTGATAATTTTGGGTTTGTGAGACACAAGAGAAACTTAATAAATTGAGATAATAAAATTTAAAAGAGTAAATTGAGACGAAACTAAGTTTTAGTGTGCAAATAAATTTTTTTTTGTTTTTTTATAGCATTTCTTACATCTTTTAAAGTCCAATTATTGATAACTCTAATGTCTAATGCAACATTTCCAATTTTTTTGTTTTGGTTAGACTTAGACCTCACATTGTTAATCATGTACCTCCTTACACACAATCACCACCTTCACAAAACAAAAGGCCCACTAGTACGGTAGTCCCAGTAAGGTATGAACAAATTGACCTCTCCTTCCTTCACGCGTTGTGTCTGAAGTTTAAACAAGGCGAAAACCAAAACGCCAAATTTTCCAACCCGTTGCTCACTCAAGCACACACCGTACCTGACCTTCTCAAACAAACCTCTTCTTACTTTCTCTTTCACTTTCTCAGCAACTTTCCCGGAAAATCTCCGATCAGGTAGGCTCCTATCTCCCATACTCTCTCTCTCTCTTTTCTTGTTTTCTCGTCTGATTCTCAGTAGTTTACCAAGTTGTAGCTGTATAAACAGGTGCAATTTTACATTTTGACAGTGAAATCAGCTCACGGAGTCAAAGTTGGAATTATTTGTTAACTTTTTTTAATTTGTTTCATTTTAATTCCTTCATTTCCTTACTTACCAAACAGTAGGTCAGCGGGAGGAAAATGTAAAAAATTACAAGAAACTGAAATTCGGAATTTTCTCTTCCATGGTTCTTCTTGTAGAATATTTCTAAGATTTGAAATTAGTATTTGACAAAAAGACAGTCTGAAAATATATCCTTTTTTCTTTTGGCCCTTTTATATTTCCTCTACTTTCTTAGCAACCAAATGGAGATTGGAGAGTAATATGAAAATGCTCCTAATGTTTTAATTTTGCTTGTGTGTGGGTGTGATGTATGTTCACATGCTGAATCGGAAGAAATTGCAAAGATTTAGTGGAAGGAATGCTATGTAGATGACCTTTAAGAATTATATCATATATCAAATTTGTAATTAAGTATTTGGTTCTAGTAAATAAAATTTGATAGCAGATTCATAATATGTGTCATAACCAATTTGTTGAAATAGATGAAAGATTAGAAGTTCCTTCGTTATTTCTCATCTAGGTTTGTGATTAAACTTAAGTCATTATGGTAATATTGCTTGTGTGTGCATGCACATGCTCACACACGCGTGCGCAAACACACTCACACACTTGCTGTGTGCATATTTATCATAACAAAATGGTTAGCCATAGATGACAAGATTAGTAGTTCTCTCCGTTGTTTCCCAATTGGGTTTGTGATTGAACTTAAGTCATTATTGTAATATTGCTTGTGTGCGTGCACCCGCACTCCCTAGCGTACGCACACACAAACATGAGGCAATCAGTTTGCGCGTGCACGCACACAACCATGAGGCAATTAGTTTAAAATGAAATACTTTGTTTTATGACACATGGCAGAAAGTTTATGCCATGGCATATTTTGTAGGATAAAGAAGAAGGTGCTCATGTTCAATTTGCTCTTGTTTCAACAAGCAGCTGTCATTTTCCTTTGTCTGTTATACTATTGCTTTCTTTGTAATCTGAGCTAGAAAAGGGGTTACTTTTATCACTCTGTCAAAGTGAGATGATTATATATCAGACAAGTATAGTATGGAGACTTCCACAAAACCGATATTTATTTCAGGGGTAATATTTGAAAAATCAATAAATTATAACTTTATGTAACACTAGGCTGCTGTGAGAGCATAAAAATGACAGTTCTTGAAGTATACAAGTGAGATATATAGATATCATTGCTATATGATATTTTATATTTTAATCATGTTTTCATTTTTAGTTTGTGTCTAAAACTCATTTTTGCAAGAACTGCTCAAGAATCCGGCATTCTTGAACTCCAATGATTTTTAGATCAAACCCAAAAAATAAAAAAAATAAAAAAAATAAAACTCTAGTGATTTGCCCTTATGAGATCCTTGTCTTACATGCTCATTCTTCTAATCTAGATTGATGGCAAACAAAGAAAATCAGGATTTTTATTACAACTTGTCAAGGAAAGAGCTTCAAAGTTTGTGCAAAAGATATGGTCTGCCTGCAAATAAATCTCACTTGGGTTTGGCAAAGTCTTTGGTTGCTTATTTGGAGGTAACTTTGTGGGCTAGGCTATCTTTCTATCGTTCGACTATGTAATAAGTTACGAAAGATGACGTACTATGACTTCCGTCCATTTCTCATGGGTATACTCCTATTTCTTCATTAAAAAGAATAATAAGGAGTTTCAATGATAGGGAGTACCAATTACCAGTTTCAAGTGTAGCATATATTTAAAATTAGAGCCATGGATAATGCAAAACCTAATTATAAGAAATTATAAGAATAAATATTACAAATATCATATTCAACAAGGTGGGGCATGAGCTGGCTGAACTTATTGTTTCTCAAGCTTGGCTTGTTATGTTCTTGGAATGGAAATTTACAAATTATCAAATGCTGTGAACTGGGTTTTCCCGAAAGCTAAAACTTATGATAAAATTTGATTCTCATCATGCTATATACTTTTTAAGAGAGACATAAATCGTAATACTGTTGTATTACTTACCAATTGTAACCATGCTTTTATGCTTACTGTTTGGTGTGTCATTACTCTTCTGTCTCTCTTCCCATAGTCCATGTTTGAGCTAATGCGGATGCTGCATGAAACGAATGCACCGCCATTTGCGCATTACACTTACTAAATGCAGTTTTTCATATGATGAAGACATTGAAACCTTTTAACTAAATGCAACTTTCATATAAGCATAGTTGACAGAAAACGTGGACACTTTTGGCCTGGCCCTGTTGTTTGCTTAAGACTATTGAAGTTTTTTGTTTGAATTGCAAGGGTGTGAAAATGAGTTCTTATGGAATTCAGCTTATTTGTCTATACAGGAAGGTTTTGGTGGTGCAATGTATAATTTCTGGGAGAACTTTCATGCTCAATGCAATGGAAGTGGTCTCATTCATAATGAGTCCCTAAGAAAATGCTCTGGTGAGAATTGTTTGGGCTTGGCAAGAAATAGGATCGTGGAAAATGTGCCTGAAATTGAATGTAGGGAGATAAATGCTGGTGCATTTCCTGCTCATAATGCTATTGGTCGTTCTATGGAAACTCCTGCAAAAGCTGCTTCCCCTTCTTACCAGTTTTATGTGAGGTCAGAAGAGGGAATTAATCTTTATGTTGACTTAAATTCAAGCCTATCAGACTGGACTAAGAGGTTCAAAAAGGATGTTTGCATATGTGAAAATGTGCACAGCAATAAGTCTCAGAGTCTTCATCAGGACCTTGGGTGCTTTGGAGAGGGTGATATAGAAAAGAGAAGTTCCATTCTACAGAACATAGATGTTGGGAATATTGAAGATGGACATGCACAGACAAAAAGTGACCATTTGGGGATTGATCAACCTATTAAAGTTGGTGGATTTTTAGTATCCTCAGCAGTAAGGCCGTGCAACATAGCTGTAGATGTGTCAGAGCATATAACGGAAGATCAAGAACTTATCTCATCTAAACTTGACTCTGGTCCACAGAAGCAGATATTTTCTGGTGCTAATTCCTATTCTAAAGATGGCTGTACTCTAATCCGTGATTCAGCTGTTTCTAATAATGTCCAGAAGTCTGTCTGTGATTCTGTTATCTCGATACCAGAGGATCAATCAAGTCCGATCACAATGGAGCATCAAAATTCAAAACTAGATAATTGTCAGAATTCAACCCTGTGGAACCATTGTAGTCATGCCAATGCCGGTGTGGTATATCTTGGATGCCCAGCTAGTGCTTCTATAGACATGCAGTCGTCAGAAGTTATGAATTACCACAAAGGTGCATCATGTTCGCTTTGTGGTAATGAAGGATTGGTGGGTCTATTTGATCCAAAGGACAATACAGAAACAGAAAAAGGTGAATTAGCCAAATCATCCGAGCTGGATCCCGGTTCATTTGGGAACTATGTGCCAGCATCTGCTGAAGGATGGGTATGGTCTTGATTCCACTATCTTTTCAAATACTACTACTATGGGTATGGTGAAAAAAATACATTTCCATGTTTATTGGTGCCATAGACATTTTCTACATTTAATTTGATCTTTGATTGTGTAGTAAAATGTTTGTGATCCAATTTTGATGTTTTTGTACCTTACTGTGGCTATTTGTTTTATCTGTTCTATGTTTGCAAAATTCATGCATGTATTTATAAAGATCAAGATAAAATAATGAGATTCGGCATGATAAAGATGTGTTATATCAACCTTTTATCTTTTTCTCATATTTATTCTCCCACTCACACTCCCTCTTACGCGTCCCTCTCTCCTACCTAATTTTTGTTCTCTATCTCTTCTATATTCCCCTGCTTGTTGGACCCCACAACAAAAGAACAAAAACTTGATTTTATCTCAAGCAAGGTGGGATGTTTCGGCCATTGGAAATGATTTGCTACGATGCTTAATTTCTTTCGCAGAAGGTGGGGAAGGTGCATTAATTCAGCGAAGATGTTCTCTCTCCCTCTGTCTCTGTCTCTCTGTCTCTCTCTGTCTCTCGTTTTTCTGGTCTAACTATTATCGGCTGATACATGATTAACACCACTTAACTTTCTTCTTTTGTGATACTTGAGCTGTGCTCTAGTCCTCCTATCTTATCACTCCCATATCATACTACACGCCCTTCTAGCTCAGAAGTCATCAAGAATAGTGAACATCTGTAATCCTTTAACAAACTCACACTTCCAAGTCTATGCTTAATCTCCGGATACAATCAGCATAATTTTTTTGTGGGTTTCAATGGGAAGGGAATAAAGAAGAGATAGATAAAAAGAAAAAGGTAGTAGAAAGAGAAGAGTGTCTAGTTGAGCGAGAGAAAGATTTTGTGGATTTGAGAGTAAGGGAGATAAATTTATATGGCACAATTATTCCAATAAAACAACAAATTGTTTCTTATTTTTGGGTGTGAGTGGCGTATGGCAAGGTAAGCACCGACTGTATGGTTCAAAGAAGAAGACCAACAGTTAGCTCTCTATCCACAATGATGTATAATGTATAAAAAGAGGGAGCAACCGTTGACCATTTGTTTATAAATTGTCCTGTGGCATTGAGTCTTTTTGGATGCAGCTGTTCAGGGAGATGGTAGTGTGTTGGGTAGTTCCAAGGATTTTTTCTTCCTTTTTGTGTAACAAGCATATAGTATGTGATAATGGGAACTGGAAAGAAGGCCAAAGTCATGTGGGTCAGCATAGTTTAAGCTGTGTTTTGGGTTGTTTGGTTGGAGAGAAGTAGAAGGATCTTTAGAAGCTTGTAGCAGGGTTTGGGTGGAGAAGCTATGGGACAAAGTCAGATTGTGGCTTTCCCTTTGGGCCTCAGTTTCTATGGAGTTTCGGGATGTGTCTTTTTCGGCTATTTTGATAGATTGGCAGGCTGCTGTGGGTCTGATTTTGATTGTATAATCACTGTTCCTAAGTGTATTAGAACTTTTGGCCTGTATTGATGGAGTGGACCTCTTGTCCACTACTCTTTACTTTGACTGTTCATAGCAATAAAAGTTTTGTTTCTTAAAAAAATAAAAATTCTGTGTTTCCTGCATAATGCACATGCGCACACATGTAAAACAAATTTCCGAGGAGACCATGCTTTTGGAATTTGGAAATATTTCTTTTAAAGACTGATTAACAAAAGGTTCATATCTGGCCCTTGTAGTCTGTAGTGTATGTGTATATGTGTGCATGAGCATGCATGACTGTGTATGTGTATGTGTATGTGTTCACATATACATTTGGAATAACATACTACGGTTACAGGAGAGGAGCAACATTACAAATGGGAGGGAGAATCCAAGGTAATGTTTCTTCTAACTGAAGATTCTTGATAATTAAAAATTCTTGCGGTTGTATCAGCTTTTATACCCTTTTCACTTTTCAGATGCTCACAATTAACCATCTCATTTGAGAAGAACTGTTTCTGTTATGATACTATGGAATCTAATGAACAACTTTGCAAAAAGAGGAAACATATTGAAGAACATCAAAGTGGCTATGGTAAACCTGATGCAGAGGTTTTAAGAAGTATGAAGCATATTACTAGGGAAGTCCTTCCTAGAAGATCCGTGCGGCTGATTACTAAGGTATTGTGATAACCTCTTTTATGTTTTTGTTTTTAACCCTAAACCCTAACAGTGGCGTTCTGATACCGCAATGGAATTTATTTAATTCATTCTTTGGCCTGGATCTAGATATAAAATCATAAATATTAGGTGAGATAACTTTATACGACCATTAGAAATTTAGAAAGATAAAAAATGACTGACTTTGAATTTGTCTCTTTTACTCCTTTGAGTCATATTGTTCCTTAGTTTTATTTTTATTTTCCTTATATGAATTGACAAATGATGCACCTTATTTTTATTGTTGTTGTTTTTAACATTTGGGGACTCTTCATATAAATTTATCCCCTTGTGTAGCATGCCCTTGTTATTGGCCCTTTGAAACTTTTAGGTTGTCCCAGGGATGACCATGCACCTGTCTCAGTGACCTTTTAAACAGTTAAATGTAATCACCAAATGGTAATAAATAGCGAGAATTGACCTCCCAGCTTTTATCATGCTTCTGCCATACAAGGTGGATCTTACATCAGCTTTAGGCTTCAACTCATGTTTGGCATGTAGAACTAAAAGACAGAACATTCCTATGCAACTGAATTAGGATTCATAATTTGCATGATCCTCATGTTTGGCATGTAGCTCTAGGACTATGTATCTGCTCTAGAGCTTCACAGTTTGTTGTATGATTTCATATATGGAAATGTCAACTTTTGGAGTTGGGCACCTGAACTTCTGTTTGGATTTCTCTTACTCGTCTTTATGCATTATAGGCTCATTTACAATTTACCCCGTCAAACTATAAGGGTGATTTCAGGATGCTCCCCAAAGTACAAAAATTTACAAGCACGTCCATTAGCTTTCGGAAATCATGCAACGCTAGTGATTTCATTCGGTTTTCCCTTAAGTGCCAACATGACTTTTGTTGACTGGATTTTTTTAATGACGTGGAGTGCCACGTGGAGATAAAACAATAAAAAATTACAAAAAACATTTTATAATATTAAAAACTAAAACTAAAATATAACGAAATTAAAAACTAAAAATTTTTTCCACCTCCCATCATTCTGGCATGGATCTTTCCTCGAGAAAAAAAAAAAAATTCTCCTTCCCTTGTACAGCCACCTTTCTCTTCCTCCTCCTTCTTCACCCAATCAAACCCACACCCCGTCAAGACTCTTTATCCATATGCAAAATCCTTTAAAAAATCTAAAAATCAAACAATCTACAAAAAGAGATAGAGTTGCATCATGGGTTGAATTTGTGGTTGTTTTGGCACCTCCCCTCTCTCTTTCTCTTTCTCTCGGCTTTGTGGGTTGAACCTGGGTTTGTTTTCAACGAGCTGGTGAACAAATAGAGTTGCATTGGGGATTGAACATACTTACAATCAAAATTCCATGATATTTCACTTCAATTTCTAAGAAACATATCTAAAATTGACATAGATCTAGCAATTCACTATAGTAAGGACCTCAAAACATGTATCTGGGTTTTCTGAACACAATTTTCATCGCAAATATACAAAAACTAAATTAGAAAAAACAACTAATGCTTGAACACCTCACAAGCAGTTGCAATTCTCAACCTCCTTCCGAACAACATCGAGAAACAAGTCGATTAGCTCAAATTAAAAAACAAACCAATATTCAACCGCACCACCCAAGACCCACCCGAACCCTTAACCCTCTCCCTCCCAGCCATCAACCCCACCATCGACCCCACTGATGGCCCAACATCAAAATCACCATCCTCTGCGGCTTTGTTACCATCATCTTCCACAATCGAAGGGGAAAACCTCGACAGCTCAGAGGTTGACGCCGTCAACCAGAATCTCATCAAAGGAGGAGGAGAAGAAAGAGAAATTTTTATTTTTAATTTTAGATTTTCTGGGAGAGATGCACAGGGAAGGATGGGAGGTGGAAAAAATTTGTAGTTTTTAATATTATAAAGGAAAAATATTTCTTTTAGAACACATACTATAGGGTATGTCGTAGTTTAAAACACATTTTTCAAAGAGTGTTAGATTAAGACACATACTTTAAGTTTGTACTAATGTGAGATTTTTCGTCATTTCAGTTAATAAGCCCGTTAAAAAGCGGGATAGATTGGTCTTTCAATTAAATAAAAATTTAATACTATTTCAAATTTTAAAAAATTTGAAATTTTAAAAATAAAATAAAAAGGATTAAAAATAAATTGATTAAACATAAAAAAAATTAAAATTAAAAACAAAAGGAAGAATCGAGAGATGGCAGATCCCTTCCCCTTCCCT
>QANT01007707.1:0-14926 GCA_003254885.1 Purshia tridentata
TTTTAAATTTTTAACAAACACCAAAACTATTGTGAGTGACCTAGAATTGTCACTCACTACAACTTTTGGGTGTTTCACGGAATTGCAGGGATTCCAAATCGAAGCTGAAAGTTTTTGGTTTGACCAATGATTTGGAGTAATGATTCTAGGAAATTGGTTTGGTCTATGAAGCCAAATTCAGTTAACAAATAGTAGTAGGAAATTCCAAATAGCTGCTCTACCGCTTTGCCAATGATCATATCACTGAGCAAATTTCAAGAATAGTGATAAAGTAAACAAATTAAGTAGATTCTATCTATTCTATATGCCCCTAGTGTAAAATACTAATGAAGAATATAAATATTAATTAATAAGTTCAATGAGTTAATATCTTACTAATTCGTCCACCAATATGCAATGCAAACCGGAGAATTCAACTTCAAAAGCAAAGATCTTTGGTCTCCATAGCCTGCAAACTCGAACTCTAATTTACCTATCAGATTGAAATGGCAGTAAATCATGCACTTGAACTTTTGTCATTGAAACAGCAATCTATAAATAAAATTTAATGTTAGTTAATATAAAAAAATGCAATATATATAAATAAAGTATGAACATATATTTATACAAAGTTACTAATATTAATCTGGCATGTAATTTTGTAATACATCTTTATAGACAGTGTTCTTAGTGTATTTGATTGGCATTTCTCCAGTATTGTTTATTATTATTTTAAAACCTTCCCTTGATGTAACTTTATATAAGGTAACATGAAGTTGTCCATGAGTAAAGACTGGTTGGGAGAGATATAGTCCAACATTTTTTAAAGATTAACCTTGGCTTTTATTTATTATCATAGCAAAATATGATCTACTTGAGAACTAGCACATTCTAAATAAAAATATCTTTTCTACTACGTCCTGGAATAATTAGAAATATTTGTTTAAAATCACCTCCTAACAAAAATGACTTTTCACCAAATGGTATATAATTATATGAATTATCTGAATATGATAAAATATCACGCAATAATTTATCTAATGCCTAAAAACAATTCTTATGATTCATAGGTGTCTCAGTCCAAATAATTAAATCAAATTTTTAATTAATTTTCAAGATGTGTTTCTTTTTTAATTTGGCACAAATAACGATCTGTTAAATTAAGTGGTATCTTAAATCTAGAGTGAGCAGTTTTTCCTCTCGATAATAGCAAAGATACTATTCCCAATAAGGCAACAGCTAGAACTATCTTGCTTTTAGATCTAAAGTCCAATCTTGCTTCTTATTGTCTGTTATAAGAATGTTTTTCCAGTTCCTCCATGACCATAGACAAAAAAAAATCATGATTTTTGTGTATTGATGACACAAATAACAGGATCATAAATTTTTTTTTTTTTTTTGTGTTTAGTTGTAAATTTGAATGATATTTTTCTAAAGCATCCACATTATAATTTAATTCCTCTCGTAATACTTTATTTCTAATATCTGACATTCGATTCTCATCTGGCAATGTGAGATTGTGATCTTTTAAAGATTTGCATAATGCATTAAAAAGCTGCTCTAATTCATACAAAAGGGAAATTTTCAAATTAGATTTGGTATCATAAACCTTTTTCACAATTTATACAAAGTATCATCATACATGTTTTTTCAATGAGTATCCAAAAAAAATTTTGGATTAGCAACATCACAAAACAAAATAATTGTTACAAATAATTGCCGTAGTTTTGAATATGAAGCAATACTGATAACATTTTCTAAGGCTTCTGTCTATTGTTTATCATCTCCTAATAAACCCAAAGATTCACATATAGATTGATAGGTCAAATGTGTAATTCCATTAACAATTCTAAGATGATCAAAATCTAATGTACCTTTGTAAATTCAAAAGCATCTTTAAATAATATAAATTGTCTACGTTTCCAAATTTTATTCCGATTATCTCACATAAATTTTGAAGGCATTTCTGAATAACATAATTGGTGTGCCTTATGATATTTTCTATTTGCATCAAACCAACCCATTGACATTGTATCATGAATATCCTCTCTATTAATGATTGAATGAAGTGGCTGTTTATCAGCAAATATAATATTTTGTTCAAAAGGCAAATGTATGGGACATCTAGTTCTCTAGTATTATTAGGAAATTGAAATAATCTCTAGGCAACCTCATACGGACATATATATCTATAATTTAAATATGCTAATATTTTATTTTCTAGGTTATTTTGAATAAGTGTTCTAGCTCTATCTGAACCCTTATTAATATACTTAAATAAATATTTTATAAGCATCGATTAACAACATGATTCGACATTTATATAAGCATATATCAGAATAATAACTCATAGTTATAAGGCACCACAAATCTGTTGTCAATTTTAATTTTTATTACAAACTTTCTGTATTTTCAGTTCGGCAATAAGAAGGAAAATCATCTTCTTCCAAAATTGTTCTATTTTTTATATGACTTTGAAAAATATTTGGAATACTTATTTCCTTGCATGCAAAGAGATTTAGAATCTAATTCTCTACATAGACCATGAATCATGAATTGGTTACCAACATCGTAGAGAATTGGATTCAAATTTTTTTTGGTATTTTGGCGAAAATGATTGAATCTATATATAAGGAAGATGTACACTTAAAAGATTTTTCCAACCAGATCAGCAAGTGACAATGGGGCCGTCCTCTTTTTTGAAACTCAATTGCATAGATTTCTGTTTGCAATAAGTTCAAAAAAAGAAGACAATTTTATAAGTTAATTGGCCATTGAAAAAGGGAGTAAAAAAAAAAAGGAAAATAGGAGATTTTGATACACTTGCAACTACTTGGTCAAAAGATTTTCTAGATTTGATGTACTCAATCATATCATTGAGTTTTATTTTAAATATTCTAGAAATTAGATCAGGTCCATCTCCAGCTCTATATCCAAGTTTTTGATCAAGTTCTCCTAAAATTTCAGGTCATTTTACATTGCAAGTAAAAGTAATGAATAAATCAGAACTACCAAAATGCATGCAATTGCCATAGCATCTTGGTAATGATTTATCATGTACCTATTACTTCTAGTATAAGAACTTGTTAAGATAACCTAGGTTATTAGCATTGCTATCACTCCTTGAACTTGCATCATAATTGATTTTATAAATTTCACTTCGCAAAGATTTTTTATTTTTACAAATGTAAGCTAATCTATCCTCCTCAAGTGTTACATAGGCATCCACCAAATATTGTTGAAATAATCATCCAATTTTAATACTATACTGAACTCATGCCTTTTATCTTGAATCTGATAAAGCTATAAAAGCTCTCATGGGTATTCTTTCTCCTTTCAATTGTCAACCTCTAACAGAATTTCTCCTTATTTTTATATCAGATCTATACCCATCTTCACTATAGGGAAATAGTACAGGGTACTGTAAAAACATAAACTTTGGGTGCAATTTTGAAATTCTTTTAAGTCCTTCATTTTTGGTTTTAAGTATAATATCTCTATTGAATTCAAATTCACCTATTTCTCTCACAATTAAATCACCAATTTGATTAGATATTGGATGGGTATATTGCTGGCTATCATTTGGTTGCCGACCCAAAATTTTGAGTTTAACATGATCAAAATCACTTAATTCAAATTTATCTCGCACTGTTCGAAAAAGTTGGACTAACTCATGTTGAAAAATCGTTTGGGAATTAAATCCAAACTCCCACCTTCACGGAACAAGTAATAAATTCGATGAAGAAGAAAATAATAATCAAAGCCAAGAAGAAAATAAGTAGATAAACAAGCACACACAATCACACCGAGATTTTACGAGGTTTAGCAAAATCCTGCCTATGTCCCCAAGAGAGATCTCCGTTCTTCACTATGAGAATAAACAAGTACAAGATTACAATTAGACTAAATCATATAACCCAATCCCCAAATCTCTTGTACACCCTCTCTCAATGTGTTTACCAAGAACCCTAGTTCTCTCACCTAAGATTAATTACCTAATATTGATCTCACCACCTAGATTGTGTGCCTCCCAAGAACTCTCAAGACTAGCTCTCTAAATTCAGAGTTTATCTCTTTCTCTCTCTTTTTATCTAGAGCCTAAAGGTCTTATTTATACAAAATAGGTTTTTAGAAAACAAACCCAATTGAAGTAGGAAGTCTAAAACCCACTAAAACTAGGAAAAAAAGCGGAGGACCACGTGTAGGACCGGTCCTCCAGTAGCCTGGAACCCAAAAAACGATACTATGCCTCTGTAGGACCGATCCCATGAGCATAGGACCGGTCCTCTGGGGCTTTTCTTCGAAATTCTTCATCTTTTGGTCGCTCCACCTAAACACGAACCTCCTACAACCTTCCTTACTTCAACCAAACCTCCAAGGACACTTCCAAGGCCTTGAAACACCTCTAAATGAGAGCCAAAACACAACAATTTCCACCTTAGCGATCATACCATGCAAATTACCGTGTAACATGCAAATTACCTTGCATCAAAAAATATCATTGGCTTTGCCTTGTACCAACTACACATAACCCAAATCAAGTAACTTTGGTCCTCCTTGATTCGCACGGCCAATACCTATGTGTAGTTGCTTTCGTGTAACTAATTACCAGTTAGCACCAAAGAGGAACCTCGATTTTCCCCCTTCACTAGCAGAATTTCCTTTTTCACCACCGTTTGAACCTTGGAAACATGTCACCGTCTCTGCTGTACCCACAAACGAGACCTTCTTCAAGCGCTTGATTTCTTGTGCATTCCGTTTCCAACCAACCATCGAGGTTTGAGTTCCTATCAAACGATATAGACCACCACACTTATCTCCCTTCATTAGGACCATGCTTCCATGAGTAATTTTCAAGACTCCACTTGCTATCAAAATTTTGTAGCCCTTGGAATCTAACCTACTCAAGGATATCAGATTTCATTGTAGCTTTGGGACATAAGCGACTCCACCCAAAGTATGCTACATCCCATTAAATATCTTGATCTTCACCGTTCCAATCCCTATGACGTCAACCTTGGACCCGTCAGGCAAAGAGAAAGATACTCTCTTTGATTCTTGAAAGTCTTCAAAATATTCCTTGCTAGAACATATATGGTGAGTAGAAGCCGAATCCAATATTCATTCACCTTGAGAAGAAGTGTTACCTTTAGATATTGTGAGAAGTTCTCTAGATAAATCACAGTTCGCTACCGCCGTAAAACCATCATTGTCCTTCTTATTCCAAGTTGGACAATCCTTCATTATGTGTCTCCACTCTTTACACTTGTAGCACTGTCGACCCTTACCACTGCCTTTTGATCTAGCCCTGCTATCACTAGAACCCTTGGCTGTTTGCCTTCCTCTTTGACCATGAGCAACAAACAAGGAGTCTTTATCCTCAACTTTCTTCCTCCTTTCACTAGACAAGATAGTTGACTCGACCTCCTCAATATTCAATGTATCTTTACCATACAAGAATATATCCACTATGTTGTCATATGTATCAGGAAGTGAGGTAAGATGTAAGATGGCTCTATCTTCTTTCCCAATCTTTACACCAACTACTTCAAGTTGATTCAGCATTCCTTTGAACACGTTCATGTGATCCATGAGATTTGCACCCACCTCCATCTTCAGCTTATATAAGTCTCGCTTCAGATTCAACTTTGTGGCCATAGTCCTTTGAGCCAAATAAAGCTTCTCCAATTTCTTCCACAATTCCGGGGCAGAATCTTCATCTATATTATTGATAATATTATCAGCAACATAAAGCCGAATTGTGCTCACACACCTGCTCTCCAAGTCTTCCCAATCTTCATCTGCCATCTTTGTTGGCTTTCCTTTCTCTTTTCCATACAAGGCGCGTGCCAGCCTTTGTGAGACTAGAACATCCTTCACTCTCTTTTGCCAGGGAGTAAAGTTTCCTCTTCTATCAAATTGCTCCACCTTAAAAGATGAAACACTACGACTTCCCGTTACCATGACAAATGATCTTCGATCAATAAACATGGAAAATCCTTGAGCTTGAAGCTCTGATACCAATTGTTGAAAAATCGTTTGGGAATTAAATCCAAACTCCCACCGTCACGCAACAAGTAATAAATTCGATGAAGAAGAAAATAATAATCAAAGCCAAGAAGAAAATAAGCAAATAAACAAGCACACACAATCACACTAAGATTTTACGAGGTTCGGCAAAATCCTGCCTACGTCCTCGGGAGAGATCTTTGTTCTTCACTATGAGAATAAACAAGTACAAGATTACAATTGGACTAAATCACATAACCCAATCCCCAAATCCTTTGTACACCCTCTCTCAATGTGTTTATCAAGAACCCTAGTTCTCTCACCCAAGATTAATTACCTAATCTTAATCTCACCACCTCGATTGTGTGCCTCCCAAGAACTCTCAAGACTAGCTCTCTAAATTCAAAGTCTATCTCGTTCTCTCTCTTTCTATCTAGAGCCTAAAAGTCCTATTTATACACAATAGGCCTTTAGAAAACAAACCCAATTTTAGTAGGAAGTCTAAAACCTCCTAAAACTAGAAAAAAACGCGGAGGACCACGTGTAGGACCGGTCCTCCACCTAGAGGACCGGTCCTCCAGTAGCCTGGAACCCAAAAAACCATACCACGCCTCTATAGGACCGATCCCATGAGCATAGGACCGGTCCTCTGGGGCTTTTCTTCGAAATTCTTCATCTTTTGGTCGCTCCACCTAAACACGAACCTCCTACAACATTCCTAACTTCAACCAAACCTTCAAGGACACTTCCATGGCCTTGAAACACCTCCAAATAAGAGCTAAAACACAACAACTCATTTAATTCGTTGAACATGATAATAAGACCTCTAATAATATTTTCATCTAATTTCTGATTGATTTCCTTATAATTAAAGGCATGAAGACGATTTTGAACTTTATTATGTGTGTCATAAACATAAAATTGAGCAAATTTTGAAAACGCTCCTTCAAGTGGCAACAATGAAACTATAAGATGATGAATTTGAGCATTAATTTTAAAAATATAGGAAGTTGGGTCTATTGTTAACCGAATGATCTATTTTGGCTCCCATTGAAGTAAATGCAAACATGAAATTATATACTCTTATGTTGTCTCTAAATAATAGACTGTGTTGACCTTTGCTTGGATCAAGTAAATCATTTATAAAAAGAGATGTTGCCTTGATAATTGGCAGTTTAAATTTCCATGCTTGACAACAAAGAGTGAAAAAATGGCCTTTGTTTTCAGATTTTCTATGGGCTGATTCTTTTAACCAAAAAAGCACATTACAATAAATATAATAATGGATTTTATCACCAAAATCCAAATATTCAGTGACAATTCCTAGAAAGGGAAAAAGTGTAAAAAATAATATATCAATACAAACACAACACAAAAGTTCTAAATTAAATTTAGCAAAGAAAAAGACATACTCTGTCTTTTCCTTTGATGAAAAGCTTGACCTTTATTTGTAGGATTTGAGATCAATGAAGAAATCAGACCTCCATCAACAGAATGAGTTTCATTTGGATTGCAGTTTAACCCATGAGAACAAAGGTTGTTCTAGTCTAATACAACCTCATTAATACTGTCTAGTCTATGAAGAACATTTTTTTTTTTACCACTACTGGTAGAAGCAGCATCAAAATAAAACCTAACATTTATTTCCATATCATTAGAAACATGTTAATCATGATTCATTGTCATTGCAAAACCTCTCTCAAATTGCCTGATTTTTTTTCCTCATGACATAGAAATAACAAATTTCAGAAACGGAAAAATCACAACCAACAAAAAAATGTGGACACACAAAAGACTTGAATTAGAAAATGACCAAAAATATTAAAAGAACTTCATACATGAATAAAACAAAGCATATGCATATATCACTAACTAACATGTATTAAATGACAAAAATAATGTAGAAAATATATAAAATAATAATAAATTAATAGAATAGGAATATTGATCAAAAAAATATATTAATATACAAACTTATTACCAATAACAATAAGGATAAGGTCGATCAACAACCAAAGCAAGACACCAACAAAAGTAGCCTAGCAAAAAATACAAATAATAGAGCTTAGATTGTTACAGTTTACAATATCATACATGCGTAATTACTATAGCACGTCTTATAATATAATAATAATATGATAATGTAAAGTAAAATAGCATTAATATTAATAGACTAACTATGTAACTTCTTATAAATTAATAATGAACTAACAAGTAAAAACCATTTTTATATTTATAACATAATTAAATTTTGATGTACCCAAGGTATATAAAATTTTGAAAATATGAGAAAATATGGATTTGAACAAAATAATAATTTAATTTGAGACAAAGGGGAAAAGAAGCATAATATTGATAAAAGTAAATTATAGCTTTGAAATTCAGGATTTGAACTTACAACTTTGGGCTTTGTGTGAACAAAGCAAAATCTACTGAACCAATTTTTGAATTTGAACAAACCTTCCGAACATGAAGATTTATTACACTAAGTTCTTTTCAGGAAATTTCTAACTTTTTCCTAGAAAAAACTCGATGCCTTCAAAGTGAGGCTTATAGACATATTTATGACTTTAAAAAGTACATTGAATTTGAAATTGATTTGGAGTCCGCCTTGTAATTCTGCCATTTCGAAAGGTTGAACAGTAAATAATTTTTACTGTAGAACTTTTGTAAAGTTAATTTGATCAGCAACTTTGATATCTTTAAGCTGGCATTCGAGAACTTTATCTTGATGCGTCGGCAAGGGACATGATTTGAGTATCCATGTGAAAACCGGATGACTCAAAAGTCATCAAGATCATCATATTGATTATTTAGATCTTGGGAATCTTGAAAATAAGGCACTTGGCATGTATTTGAAATTTGGCTGTCGGAGCCAGAGTCTTCATTTTCATTATTCTCATCACTGTTCTGAAATATCTGAGATAAGATTTCTTTGAGCCTCTGGGCATACTCTTTCTTTGATGAAATTGCAGAGGGGTCGCTTTGAATTCTTGATTTTTGGACCAGAAATTGAGCTTGATCTTCATCATGTGAGATAAGCTTTGAATTGGAGAAGTTTGGATGTTGGTTGAACTAGTTAAGGATTATTCTTTTGTCAATTTTCTCAATTTTAAATCCGTCCCACCATTTCACTTTAAATCTTCTCATGAGACATGAAGGTTGACTAGAAGTCTTTGGAGAAATAAATATTATAAGAAAATCCAAGCAAGGTTTGGACCACAAAAAAAATAAAAAAGCAAATCAAAAGACTTTGATTTTTCTTGGTCAAACGTTTTGGAAAATACTTGAAATAAAGGTGAAAGACTTGGAGGAAAAATTTATTCAATTGCACCAAAACTGCTCCAAGATTGTTTAAACCAAAAAGGAACTTTAGGATTAAAATTGTTGCCAAAGAAAATAAACCAAGAGTGTTGGCGAGATTTGTTTAGGAAGAAAAACACATTTTACCAAGCATTAACATAATCCCAGTAGGAAAAATAATGAGGAAAGAACATTTGAGAAAATTATTTCATGGTGTTTGGTTGTTGACCCCATTCACTAAGAGAAATGACCCTTTTAATTTGAATTTTTGAATGAGTAATTTGATCTTGGGTTTTGTTGTGAGTTATAATAATAGAATCAGTATCTGTCAAAATAAACTCATAAATTTTTGAGTATGGTGAGGACTTGATCCTAAGAAAAAATTTGATTAAGACAGTTTCTTTAAAATTGCATAAGGATCATCCCCATAAACTTCTTCTTCAATAAAAAAGATTAACTTTGCAGGACTTTTGATGAAATAAGGACTTTTTTCACATTTGGAAGTGTTCAGGATAATAGCCACGTGTTTTAATGTCATTGGTTTACAAGAAGACATATAGATTTCATTAGTTAAGTTGGTTAGGCTTGCTGTTAGTTGGTTTTAGAGTTTAGTTAGGCTCATATTCATTGTGAGCTATAAAGGCTAATGAACCTCATCATTTTGTAACCAACCTGATCAATATCAAAGATTGCTTTGCTTATTTTCTTCTTCATTTACTCTTCTCTCTTGCTACTTACTTAGTATGTGAGCTGGAAGATCCAGCCATATTTTGAAGAAGAGGTGGCCTATTAAAGGCTTGAAATTGATTTGTCACAGGAATTTGTTGTCTAATGACATTAATATAACTTTGAGAAGAACTTAGAACAGTTGACTTTGATAGAGACTTTGCACTTTGAGATGAAGACATTAGAGCATATGATTCTTTTGAAGAAGGAGAAGCCCTCTTGCTCATTTTTCCTGTAAAAATTCTCTAGTAAGGAAATTAGGGAAAGAGTTTTGTTTTCCTTTAATGAACTCAATATTAAAGTCAAAAATTGATAAAAGTGATTGCCATCTCGTAAAAATTTGTTTTGCCGCTAAATTTTGGACTTTTTTTTCTAAAACATTTTTTGTAGCTTTGAAATCAATTCTTAATAAAAACTTTTGGTTTAAAACATTATCTTGAAATTTTGTGATATGTAGCACTATAAATAAAATCTTCTTTTTAATAGTACTATAATTCTTTTGAGCTTGATTCCAACACTCTCAGGTATACCTCCACCATAGCCTATGTCAAAAGCATCTGTCTCAATGATTTTGAAGGCTTTTTCATCAGGAAGACTAAGACAAAGGGAGACTTTTAACACAAGATTTTGTATTCTTGACTATTTGAGTATGGTCTTTGGTCCATGGTGGAAGATTTTTCTTGAGTCTTTGATAAATACGTTGACATAAAAGAGTTAGTTCTTAGACAAAGTTTGAGACATAGTTTAGACATCTTAGAAATCTTTGTAAGTCTTGTAGTCATCTGGAAATTTGTCGGCAAATTCTATTGATCTTTCAATGGGTACAATTGTATTTTGATAAATATGGTGTCCTAAGAACCTAACATTTGTTTGAAAGAGAGTTATCTTTTTTGCCGATAAAGCAAGACCATTATGTTTGATGATTTTGAAAAATTGATTAAGATGTTTCCAATGTTGATCTATGAATTTTGAATAAATTAAAACATCATCAATATAAACTATTGAGAAATCAGTATAAGGATTAAAAATATCATTCATCATTTTTTGAAATTCTGAGTGAGCATTTTTTAGGCCAAAGGGCATTACAGTCCATTCGTATTGTCCAAATGGAACATTGAAAGCTATTTTATATTGGTCTTCATTGGCAATTTGGACTTGTCAAAGCCAGGTTTCATATCAAATTTTGAGAAAATATTAGCATTTCTAAGTCTTTTCAATAAATCTCTTTTGTTTGGAATTGGGTATCTTATCCATTTCAAAGTTTTGTTTAATGGTTTGTAATTTATTACCAATCTCGGAGCTCCTCTTTTGAGTTCGGATGCTTTTTGGACATAAATGGCCGAACAACTCCAAGGGATTCGCTAGGTTGGATAAGGCATTTGTCTAAAAGATCTTGGATCTCCTTCTTACAATAATTTAAAAGTTTTTTGTTCATTTGAATTGGTCTAGATTTTGTGAAAATTTTTTTTTCATCAAAATTTTTTTCATAGGGTAAAGTAACAAAATATTGTTTTCTGTGAGATAAAGCATTTTGGAGAATCAGCACTCACTTCCCTTTCTAATTTCTCTTTGAAGTGGTTTATTTGTTTAATCAATTCTGGTTGAGATAATTGTTTTTCTATTCTTTTAATTTCTATTTCTTGACCGAGGAAATTGACTTAGTTTTTCTTTTTCTGCAACATGTTTATTTGTTTTTTACCAATAGATCTTGAATAGTATTGATGTCTCTTTGTCTAGCTTTTTGATAAATTCTAGAGTAATATTTTTTCCTAATAAATTTGTAGTAATTCCTTCAGGAGTTACCATGAACAATTGAAGTAAGTTTTAAAAAGGAGTTCCTAAAATAACTTTCTTTTCAATGTTTTTGACTATGATAAAAGTAGTTTGTCCGCATATTTTGTCTATACAAATATGTGCACTTGGGATCTTGTATTTTATTTATAATTCTGTACCATTTGCTGCACTTAGGCTCTTTTTTGTTTTTTCACAGAATTTGGTTAGTATAATCCCTTCACGGATACAATTTAGGTCTGCACCGGAGTCTAAGAGGGCGGTTATACAGATTTGAAAAATCATGTATTTTGATAATTCCTCTTGTTTTCCACTTTTAATAAGAAATTCTTGAAATAATTTGGAGGAAGGCGTCTTTTTCTTTTTCCTCTTCTTTGTTAATTTTTTCTTCTTGAAATTGAGGAATTTCTAAAGCAAACAGACTTGCCTGGGTAGTTGTAAGTTCAGTTTTTATTTATACTATCTCTTTTTCTAGGGTATTGACCTCCTTTTGCAGATCATCCAGAGCGAGGGGATTTGTTTTCTTTTCTTTTGTCAGTTTTTTGAAAATATCATTTATGTCATAAAATTGTCGGTGTTCTCTTAATTCGGAAGTTTCTCATTTTTCCTTGAGGATAGTTTTTAAGGCATTTAAGTAATTTGTTTGAATTTCTAAGTTTTCGATCTGTAGAGAAAAGTTTACTAATTCATTTTTTACTTCTTGGCTTATCGTATTAATCTTTTTGGGATTTCTAGTTATCATGTTGATTTTTTGCTTATTTTTGTTTCTTCAAAATGAAGGTTGTTTTTTTAAAAACTTTTGAACCAAAGACTCCCAACAAGTGGTTTGTATCAAAGGGTAAAATTGAAAATTTTTAAAAATATGGTTTCACAATTCTAGAGAGAAAATGAGTTTTAGATAGAGATTCTCTCAACTCTCCAAAACTCATTTGAGTAATTGTGAAAGAAATGGGAAGGGTGGCCTCTTATTTTTAGGGACAAGAATGGGAAATAGATGGTGGAGATCATATCTTAAAAATGGGTGGCTATGATCTTTTTTGGGCAATTAAGGGTTGAGATTTATTCAAAAAAATGCAATTCAAAGGCTAAATTCAAACTGGCTCATGCGCTACCCATTGGGTTGACGCACGTGTTTACTATGAGTATAAACATATATTTCGTGGGTAAACAGGTGAAAATAATCGGATAGAAAGGCTGGACGAGGCAAGAGAGAAAATGGGATGATCCATTTCTAAAACACCTAGATCCTGGGTTTGGTCTGCAAGTCATTATGTCTGCGTAATGACTCTAGCCAATCATGTCTTGCTACGTGGTTTTTGTCGATCTAGTCGATATATATTTTGGAATTTTCTATTTTTCTAAAAATCATCCAAACTTAAATAAATCAACAAAAATACATCCAAGCTCCGTAAAATCACCCAAAATATCCAACGGACTCGTATTATTGAGTTAAAGCTTTTAAAAAAAAATTTTACTTACAAAATCTGTATTAAAATTCGAACTTCCAAAAATTAAATTCTAGAAAATTAAATAATAATTTAAAAATATTTATCCAACTTAAAAATTCATAATTCCTTCTCCTGAAAATTTCACCAACTAAATGCATTTGTTCTTAAAAAACCAAGCACTATACTATCATAGTTTCATCTTGACTGTTTGACTTTGGAAAAATACATCAAATCTTAATTTTAGAATAAGTCAGGAAAATTCTAATAATTACTGGGAGAAAAATAATAGGGAAAAATTTAGGGTCACAACAATTTGGGTCTTTATCAATGATAATGGGCCAGATTGTGCCATGTGGTGCAATCTGGTGGCTTTCCAATTTATTTTCTAATATTTTACCAACTTGGAACATTTGACAAAAATAGCTTGAGACTTGAAAAAATATATGAAAATTCCTATGAACTTGTCTTGAATAGTATTTATGTATGGGGTCAAAACACCAATTTGACTTCCTAAATTTTCTAAAAGATTCCAACTCCTTTAACTAATTTTTGGAAATTAAAATAACCCTTCAAAATAGACAAAAATTTTGAAATTCATAAAATAATTTTCCGAACTCGAAAAAATATGAGGTTGGTACCGATTGAATAGTAGTGGCGAGTACTACACATTCCTATGGTGTTACCTTGGTCAAAACATCACTTTGGGTGAACTCAAAAACTTAACACCAAAGAGAAAAAAACTAAATTTTATTTCAAAATAATTCTAGAGAAAATGTAGTATCTCCAAGAAATTCCCTAAATAAACTTGGAAAATTTTCATGTCTCACATGAGTTTTATTTTAAAATTTTGATTTAATTCAATAATATTATTTCCGTTATTAATTTATGTATGATTCAACCTAGCTATATATAAAACAAAAGTTAGCCTTAACATTGATTATTTAGCTCTAGAAGTGAGTTACTATAGTTTGATAATGCATTCTAGGGTTGGAAAGGTTTGAACGCATGAGAGCTGCCATGCAACTTTTTTTGTCTAAGCTGACATGACGTTTGGGGTGTACTCTTACTGAGAGCATTTTTCAAAAGATTCTTCAAATGAAGAATTTTTCATTTAAAAGAGTATTTTAGACTCCAAAAAACTATTCAAAATGAATATTTTATTTAAAATTTAATTTTTCTATCTTCAAATTTAAGATGTTCTCTCCTCTCTTTAAATATTAATGACATTAAATTTTGTTTATAAATTTTATAAAATTTTCATTCTCTTTCCTTTATTAATAAATTTTAAATTGAATAAATTAAATTTTATTTTCTTTTGTTTGAATAAAAGTTTAATTAGTTTTTTTCTCTCTTTGATGAGGATGCTAGAGGCCTTGTTAAGAGTCATTTTGTTTGTTAGTGTTTGCTTTTTGTTTTGGGCATGAGACCTCCAATTTACTAAAAAAAATAAATTTAATTAGTATATAGAAAACATACAAATAAGTAAAATTAGAAAAATATTTTGAAAAATAAAAAAAATCAAATATCACAAAAGTCAATAAATCACAATTTAAAAAATTGATTTTGCAATAAAATATTTTATAGATGCTCTCATTTTATCCGGTGTACGACCAAGGACAAGCCTACATCTAGAACCGGTCCGATATAGAAGTTGTCCGCGTAGCCAAACA
>QANT01007709.1:0-20226 GCA_003254885.1 Purshia tridentata
TATAATAAAAAATATATTAACTCATAAAAAATAATGAAACAAGTAAGAGAAAAAATAAAAATATATATATGTACATTTCAATTGTACCAATATCTGGATTGGTATATATATATTTGAGTTGCTTCATTTCCTAAGTTTTGAGGGTAAATCTCATCTTTTCATCTCATTCTCTTCTAGGGTATAGAATGTGTTCGATAGAGGCGTTATATTAGGGTTTAGCTCTAGGATTTTGGGCGAAGCCCAAAATCCTGGAGCTAAACCATAACATAAAAGCTGACAAACCATATCCGATCGATTGATTGGTACAATTGAAATGTATTTACAAATCAGAGTCAATCGTTCGTTTGGTACAGTTAAATCCTATAATTAATTATAGGATAATATGATAATATTGATTAGGATATATAACATAATATTATAATGTTAAAGTAATATACAATTAGAATAATATTATAATAATATTAGAATAATATTAAGATTTACATTTCATTAATTTTAGGATAATATTACATATTTTTTAAATTAAAAACATCTGGATAATATTTTTGGACCTTAGTCATAAATAAAAAAGTATTAAGGTATTAGTCTAAAAGAGGAGAAAAAATTGGACCCACCTATAAATCACCCTTATATCTTTAGGATATGATGCGGATCAAAAATCTCAAAATTGTCGGTGTTAATATATTTTGATTTTTTAGGCCCAGGTCAGCATCTTTGGGCCTTTGACATAACAATGTGGTACTTGTTTATTTCACCAAAGCCCGTAAGTTAGGCCCATATGGGTCGATTGGACTTTTTTTTTGGGCCAAGGCAGATTGGACTTGAAAATCAAAAATTTCATGTGGAATGTGCGAAGTAATTGTTCATATACCATGTTGTTGTGCAATTATTTATTATTTTGGACCTTTTAGATACATCCTATATTTTGGGGAATTAAGTGAAAAGTGTTATTAAACGTACCAAAGGAAAGTGAAAAGTGTTATAAAACTAAGGAAAATAGTAACTGAACAGAAGAGAGAATTGGGAAGAATGAGTGTTTTTCCCCCGAACTCCCCCATTTGAGAAGCCAACCATTACTAGCTTTTTCTACAAGAAATTTTTTGAATAATAAATTTAAAATATATCATAGTTTTTTATAATTTGTTTTCTAATTATTTTGAATAAAGGGTAGATTTTGCCATTAAAAGTTCATTAATATTTTCCTAATTATATTATTTTCCAGTCACACATCTAAAATATTTTTATTATAAGTATCCGCTATGGTTTAATTATCATCCCCCCTATAGTTGAAAAAGTAAGTATCCCTATAGTTTGATTATCATCCCCCTATAGTTGAAAAACTAAGTACCCCTTATAACTAGAAAAAAAGTACCCCCTATAGTTTAATTATACCCAAACCACGATTTACTTTTGCAAAAAAAATAAAAATATGTGCTCAACACATTTTGCATATTCTTAAAATGCCCTAAAAAAATTAAATTTATGTTCCTTCAAGGCTGTATTTCATTACATCTTTATATTGTTTTCAGTGGTTAAATTTAGGGTGATTTATAGGCCGGTCCAATTTTTTCTCTTCTCTTAGACTAATACCTTAATACTTTTTTATTTTTGACTAAGGTCCAAAAATATTATCTAGATGTTTTTAATTTAAAAAATATGTAATATTATCCTAAAATTAATGATATGTAAATCTTAATATTATCCTAATATTATTATAATATTATGTTATATATCCTAATTAATATTATTATATTATCCTATAATTAATTATAGGATTTAACTGTACCAAACGAACGATTGACTCTGATTTGTAAATACATTTCAATTATACCAATCAATCGATCGGCTATAGTTTGTCGGCTCGCCCAAAATCCCTGAGCTAAACCCTAACATAACGCCTCTATCGAACACATTCTATACCCTAGAAGGGAATAAGATGAAAAGATAGGATTTACCCTCAAAACTTAGGAAATGAAGCAGCTCGAATATATATATACCAACCCAGATATTGGTACAATTGAAATGTACCTATACATATATTTTTATTTTTTCTCTGACTTGTTTGATTATTTTTTATGAGTTAATATATTTTTTATTATATAAACAGATATTATCATTTATTATTTCAAATTAAAAAATATAAAACTAGATAATCTTGAATGTTTTAATTAAATATGTCTGAACAGATATTATCTTTCATTTTTAAAATTAATTCATATTAATTATCTTAATTTTAAGAGATAATTCGAGTCAAAATTTTAAAAAGTCTATTTTTTGGACCTCAGTCTAAAAAATTGGATTTAAGTATTAATTTAAATTTCTATATAGTTTTAGTNTTAAAATGCCCTAAAAAAATTAAATTTATGTTCCTTTCAAGGCTGTATTTCATTACATCTTTATATTGTTTTCAGTGGTTAAATTTATTGGATCATTTATGGCTGAGGTTTGTTACAGTCCGAAGATTTTTGAGTTGAATGGTATGGGCTACTCTACTCTCACAACACCTCTGGGCCTATTCATTTATTGTGACTGGGCCCATAAGCCTTTTCTCAAACTATAAAAGCATTAAATTAAGATTGAGCTTTTCAAAATAGTCCTATATCGGCAGCGCACCTATTATTAGTTAGGCGGACGCAAATACGAGCTAGGCGGGCACTTTTTTTTCCCTGATTTTTAAGCCTGAGTTGAATTATCTAATGTAATATTTTTTCGAAATTAATTAAATAAATTAAGTATATCTATCTCCTTAAAAAAAAAAGTAATCATAATAGGTCAACTAGTTATTGGTTGAATGATTTCTCTTCACGATATTTGAGAATGAATAGTATATTAGCCATAAGATTGACTCTTTAAGAATAAATTTTTTGCAAAAAATAAGGAATAATGATTTCTCTTCACGATATTTGAGAATGAATAGTAGATTAGCCATAAGATTGACTCTTTAAGAATAAATTTTTGCAAAAAATAAGGAATACATTTTTTTTTAGAAAAAAGAAAACAGAAATATATATATATATATATATATATATTTGTAGTGTTAAGATAATAAGATCTAATATATTAAAAAGGAATAGATGAAAACTTGTTCTTTTCTATCAAAGAAAGCAAAGAAAATTCAACACACATTATGAAAAAATTAAAAACAATAATTTTCTCATTGTCGACTAGTATGCTATCTTCTTTAAAGATCGTATATAAAATTGCACCCAGAAATTTATCCAAATAAACGCATATAACCAAATACTAATGTGGACATCACAGCACATACATATATTACTTCTCTTAAAATAGAAAGGGACATGAAAACAAACTAATACGGATGGAAAGTTAACTGTTAGCCATCACCAAATTATGAAAGAAGATGACTTGCAACCTAAACCCTAATAAATGCAGTGAATGCTCGTTTGGTTTGATGGAAAGAAAAAAATCAGCATGTAATAAAAGATTGCTCTCCATTCTCATATCTTTCTCTCAAAATATACAAAACCAACAATGACAAGACCGAGTGATATTACTAGACCTCTTTGTTTTCAGACCTTCGATCCACTCACTGACTGACAAATTTTATTTGATCACAAACTCATTCGATCAACTGTTTTCTTTCTGTGTCTCGCATCAAGCACTTGTCCAGTGGCCGCCCACCCCACCTGTCCCAATTGACATAAATGAATTAAAGTGAGTGAGGCATGGACAGTTGGAGTAGTAATTACAATTGTCCACAATTCGGTGGTGTGTTGGTGTTACTAATTCCCTCTATAAATGTTGACGCTACTTGCTCTTTCTTACCATACAAGCTAGCAAGCTCCGAGTTTCTTTCGTGCTTCATCCACTACTATAGTTTGTTTCTGTTGCAAAATTTTAGTTTCAATGGGGTTTCGTCTCCTACACATCTTTGCTTTGCTCTCTGTAAGTTCAGTAATTTGAGTTTTTTTCATCTCATGTCCATGAAAAACATTTGGGTTTGTTTCTATTATCTACTAATTTCATTTTCTGATCTCATACTGATGAGGGTTTTGAATGTCGCAGCTCGCTCTGGTGGCAAGCCATGCTGCTCTACCACCTCAACTATACTGGAAAACTGCCCTGCCAAACACACCAATGCCAAAATCTCTCAGTGAACTTCTCCAACCTGCAGGTTTGTGTTTAGAATCTCAGAGAGCTCCTGCTCTACCATTATACTTTTATTTTTGTCGAAATTCAACCATTTTATATTATTTTTACTTGATATATATGATGTGTTTTAGAATTAATAGCCACAATAGTATTCAATGAACAGAAAGTTAAAAGAGTTATATGTACTTCTTACATATATCCCAATGAAATTAGCTACAATATCTGAAAAGTTTCACAAACATATCTCAGTTATAACTAAATGTCCCTAATGTTAATTATCACTTGTTTTCCATTCATGTTGCTAAATTTGCAGACTTGATGGAGGATAAGAGCACCTCTGTTGAAGTAGGGAAGGGAGGTGTCAACGTTGAAGACGGAAAAGGAAAGCCTGGAGGCACCAATGTCAATGTTGGGAAGGGTGGGGTGAATGTGCAAGCCGGGAAAGGAAAGCCAGGTGGCACCATTGTCAATGTTGGGAAAGGGGGGGTAAATGTGCAAAATGGGAAAGGAAAGCCAGGTGGCGGTACCAGTGTGAATGTAGGCGGCAAAGGTGGTGGTGTCGGTGTTCACACTGGGAAGCCCGGCAAGGGAACCCATGTTGGCGTTGGCAAAGGAGGAGTGTCAGTAGGCACAGGACACAAGGGCAAACCTGTATATGTTGGAGTATCACCAGGAAAAAACCCATTTGTATACAACTATGCTGCCACTGAGAATCAACTCCATGAAGACCCACGCGTAGCTCTCTTCTTCTTGGAGAAGGACATGCATCCTGGGACAACAATGAACTTGCACTTCACTGGAAATTCAAATACAGCAACCTTCCTGCCACGCACTACTGCAGAATCGATCCCCTTCTCATCCAACAAACTGCCAGAAATTTATAACGAATTTTCAGTGACACCAGGATCTGCGGAAGCTGATACAATTAAGCAAACCATTGAAGAGTGTGAAAATCCAGGAATTAGAGGAGAGGAAAAATATTGTGCCACCTCGTTAGAGTCAATGATTGACTTCAGCACTTCCAAGCTGGGAAGAAACATCCACGCAATCTCGACAGAGGTGAAAAAAGGCACCACCATGCAGAAGTATACAATAGCTCCTGGAGTGAAGAAGATGGCAGGTGACAAATCCGTTGTGTGTCATAAGCAGAACTATGCTTATGCTGTCTTTTACTGCCATACAACAAAAACGACAAGAGCTTATACGGTTCCCCTGGAAGGTGCTGATGGCGCCCATGCTAAAGCAGTAGCAGTCTGCCATACAGACACTTCAGAATGGAACCCAAAGCATTTGGCCTTCCAAGTGCTCAAAGTTAAGCAAGGAACCGTCCCCATTTGCCATTTTCTTCCCAAGTATGACATTGTTTGGGTTCCAAACCAGAAAACCACATGAATTCAACCCATCAGTTCTACCTCAGTTTCAATGGCAACTGTTTGAAAATCTACCCAATTACTTCTTGCCACTATGTACTTAACTTATACTCATAAAGCATGCTATAGCGGGCATGTTTAATGTATTCTGTTATAGATGATATGCTTGGCTTTATAGTCCTACTTCCGCTTTCTCCAATGCGCATGGTTGAGTGGTGAATTCTTGTATCTGCTCCAATTAAAAATCACAAAAGAATATGCTGGTAATGTAGAGAAAACCTTCATTTACAAGAAAGACTAACCATTAGACAATTAACTGCCATAACATATGTTTATTCATTAAGAATGCAAATTCCGGATATAAAAAAACCACAAAAGCAAACAGTAGAGTAAACGTAAATAAAATTTTCAGTCAACTACAAAATGCTCACATAATATACACCAAATTACTTTCAAACAAATAATTTAAACAAACTTCTTGCCATCCCACTAAGGTCACTACACAGCAAATCTCATTAGATGACATTCTCAGAAGTGAACATCTTGGATGGCCCCAAATGTCAACCAGATCACTACATTCGATCCTAAAAGCTTGTATAATAAAACTGAAAAAATAGTTTCTAGTTTTGGATTCCATTTTCCATAAAACATATATACTGAGAGAGGATTTCTAAATTTCATAAGCCTTTCTATCATGCACAACTTCTAGATGATGTGATGAGGTGAGGAGTTTCCCTGTGTATACAAAATATACTTAGTGTTGATGCAAAAAACAGTGAGTCAAAGCAACAACCTCAAATGGTTGACCTAGATGCTTGCTTGGCCTTCCTATTGAATGATCTGGAGGTTTGGTGATGTGTTATCTTACTTGGGATCTTCAACAAGCTAGAGATGATCTGCATGAACAAAGATCAAAAGAATCTGTGTGGTACTAGGTAACTATGTACACTCCGATGATAAAGTTAGGCAAGTATGTATGAAAATGGAGAAGTAAGAACAATGAAGACACAACAAGAACTAGGTTAGAAAAAGGGAAGAGCTTTGGACAAACAAAAGAACAAGGTATGATATTGGTGTTATTTTGAAGAGCTAATTAAAAATTTAATAATAATTTAATATTCATAATCATACAAGTTTAAAAACTTTAAATTAACGGGCACTTAAATCAATTTTCTGCATAAGTTAAATGGGTTGAAAATACCAAAACCTATTTTGGGCCTCAACACGTACCATTAGTGTTGATGAGACCCAAACCCAAAATTTGGACACTATTTGAGGAACAAAATGAGTGGCTATTTGGGGATTGGCATTAAAAGACTATTCATGGGCTACTCTACTCTCACCAAGAGATAGCAATAATCTCCGTCCCTGCCAATCTCGACGGAGCCTTGCCTTGTATATCTGATTAACTTAATAATTATATTATATATTATAATTTTATAATTATATTCAATTTAAGTTATAATTTTTATTTTTTATTTTGAATTAAATATTGTTATTATATGGTTTAATAATATTTTAATATAATATGTGTATGTTAATTTATTTTGGGGAGTGCTAGAGGGCCTCAAAAAGTTGTGCCTCAAATGTGCCTCAATGACATGGAATTTTCATGTAATAATATTATGTAATTAATTTAAATACTACTCATAATTATTTGTCATAAAAGACTTTTTAAAGACTTGTTTACCCTTTTTAAATATCTTTAAAATTTTTAATTAAATTATACCAAAATAAGATTTTAAAACAATTTTCTTCCAATTAAAATTAGAAAAAGCAAGATATATATTCACTAACGAAAATGATTACAATAATTACGCTTTCCCTAAGTTCAACGAAAATGACATTTGAGTAGCTCCATTGCCAGAATTATTGACACTTCTTTTGAAGCTGGGATTTTGATCAAATATCCTAAGGTAAGGTAAATAAGGTAAAAGCCTATTTATATAGCCCTGCCACAAGCTGAATTTAAATCATAAACTGGACAAATTATATATCTAGCCTTGCCACTTGTTGTGTAAGAGCACATTGAGTACGCAAAATACCAACAGATCGCCAAACAAACAATGAACCTTAGTGAGTACACTACCAACATTAGTCTATAAATCAACAACTCTAAGCTTGTCTACCCTTGACATATATATAGCTTGAAATTAAGTCCAATAAGAGCTGCAAATATCATACAGATCAAAGACACTCTATACCTCTAAAACCTGTGCATAAAAATTAAATTGCATTAAGAACTGCAGAATTGCATTAACTTTGATAACATATTGCATTAAATTGCTTAACCAGCCAAACTTATTGCTACGACCCTAATTCTACCCACTTGAAAAAAATAAACTACATATTATAGATTATTTCACTTCAAAGTATATCATTAATTAATTAGTTCTTTAATTAATTATTAGTTGATCGAGCTAGAACCATATGTGAGGAATGCCGTTGATTAACTAATAATTAATTACACGTTCTCCACTCTAAGGAATGCGTTCTAAGTCTTGGAGGATGTCTATTTGCACCTTAAGCTTTATTTGGTCGCTCAATCAAGTCTCATGATTTGAAATTCATTAATTCTTACTTTCATACGAACTAAAAAATTAAATTAGTTCTAGAACAACGAAACTTTCTAATAAACTATACATATATATTAATCATTTATTCAAAAGATATAATTAGTAAATTAAAGCGTACCTTAATGTTGAACAAAATTCTTCTAAATCACATATAAGATGATAAGAGATGATGTAGTAGACTTTTAGGGTTTTAAAATTGGGGCTCAATTTTTTAACGAACCTAAAGTAATAAAATCGTTAGAAGAACTTTACTCGAATATAGAATGATGAAATCATAGCTTCATACCAATTAATTACCTGCAGTGTTGAAATTGTTGAATCCTTTTTTTCTTTTTCTTCTGATGAAGTCAAAATTGTGGAAGCCTTTTTTTCTTTTTCCCACTAAGTATTGTTTCTTGGTTTTCCAGTAGATGATCGTGTTTCCTAATCATAGCTTGTTTCGTGTTTTTCCTAATTTTAATTGGATGAAAATTGTTTTAAAATCTTATTTTGGTATAATTTAATTAAAAAGTTTAAAGATATTTAAAAAGGGTAGACAAGTCTTTAAAAAGTCTTATGTGGCAAATAATTATGAGTTGTATTTAAATTAGTTAAAGAATATTATTACATGGAAATTCCATGTCATTGAGGCACATTTGAGGCACAACGTTTTGAGGCCCATAATCTTTTCCCATTTATTTTATCTATATTATAATATATATTTGTATTAATATAATATCATTTTAATAAAAACAAGAAAACTTGAAGAAAAAAAATACTGAGTTCCAGCATATAATACCGCGTATAGCTTGCGGGACATGAATGTTATTGGCAAATCCAAACTCGCCCGCTCTCTTGCCAACCCTATTCACTACACCTCTGGGCCTATCCATTTACTATGACCGGGCCCATAATACTTTTCTCGGACTTGTAAAGCTAAGGTTGAGTAATCATGCTATTTCTCAGACTTTTCAAAATAATGCTAGTTCAAGTAATCATGATCGACAACGCATCTGCTAGTTAGGCAAACGCACTCACGAATTAGGCGGGTACTTTTGTTTCTTGATTTTTAAGCCGGAGGTGAATTAAAGGAGTGAGCCATGGACAGTTGTAGTAGTAATTACAATTGTCGACAATGTTCGTGGTGTGTTAGTGTTACTACCCAGCGCATTTAGCCTTTAGGCTCTAGTACAGAGTACAATTCCCACTATAAATGTTGAAGCTACTTGCTCTTTTTTACCATATAAGCTAGCAATTAAGCTCTTAGTTTCTTTCGTGCTTCATCCACTACTAGTTTAGTTTCTGTTGCAATATTTCAGTTTCAATGGGGTTTCGTCTCCCACACATCTTTGCTTTTCTCGCTGTAAGTTCAGTAATTTGATTTTTCTCATCTCACTGTCCATGACAAACATTTGGGTTTGTTTGTATTATCTACTAATTTCATTTTCTGATCTCATACTGATGAGGGTTTCAAATGTCGCAGCTCGCTCTGGTGGCAAGCCATGCTGCTCTACCACCTCAACTTTACTGGAAAACTGCCCTGCCAAACACATCAATGCCAAAATCTCTCAGTGAACTTCTCCAACCTGCAGGTTTGTATTTAGAATATCAGAGAACTCCCGTTCTACCATTTTACTTTAATTTTGGTCAAAATTCTACCACTTTACTCGTATTCTGGAGTTTGGAACATTATCTTATAAATTTTTAAAGAATTTAGAATATTTTAATTTTTTAAAAATAAATTAAAACTTTCCGAATTTTATAGAGACACTAATAAGTAAAATTGGTAATTTAATCTCATAGTAAATTAATACTAAGTCATCGTATTTTTTTATGAGTCCAAATTATCTATTTTAAAATAATTTTCAAAGTTTGTAAAAAGAAGAAAGTAGAAAAAAAAATCTAATAATAAAATAAAAGAGATGACACATGGTCCACATCCAGTATGCTACATCAATGTTTAATGAGCCCATTTAATTAATATAGTAACAGAGGTAAGAAACTGAGACGAAATGAAAGTTGTGGTAGTAAATTGCAAGTTTTGAAAGTTAAGGTACTGAATTCTAATTAATTTGCTCCTAAAAGTAATGAAATAACACAACCACCCTATCTCCCTCCCACCAACCACGTACCCAACCATTCCGGCACCGACGGACCTTCTCTCTCTCCTTTTCCCCTCTCCCGATTATAAGTTTTAAGTTTTAAGTTTCATAAGTTAGTTTCTGCTTTTTGTTTTTTTCTTTTGTTACATCATTCGATTTTAATATTACTTTTTAACTTTTTTACGTTTTAAAGTTTTTATTATGCTTTTATATCCATGTAAGAATTCATTTGTGAGATCCACAATATTCATGTTAGCAATTTAAATGAAATACTAAAAAAAGTTATGGGAATGTACTAAAGTAAGACATACAAATGGAAGAGTTTAAGGACCTCATAAATTAAAGAAAATTAATTAAAAGACTAAAGTGTCACTTGTAAAAAAATTAAGGGACCATGGTTGAAAAAAAAATCTCTTTATATATTGATGAAATATTTAATAATATTGATGAAATATTTAATAGTATTGATGGAATATACCAAAGTGTCACTCATGAAAAAGTTTAAGAACTCGAGAAATTGAAATAACAATTGAAATACTATATTGACGGAAATTTTAATAGCATTAATGAAATATACCAAAGTGTCACTCGTGAAAATGTTTGAGAACTCGAGAAATTGAAATAACAGTTGAAAGACTAAAGCGTTGCTCATAGAACAATTAGGGGACTACTGTTGAAATTATTTTTGCCAAAATTCTACCATTTTACTTGATTTGACGTGCTTTAGAATTAAAGGCCACAATAGTACATTCATTGAACACAAATTAGAGTTATATGTACTTTCTTACGTATATGCCAATAAAAGCCACAATATCTCAAAAGTTTGATAAACATATCTGAGTTATAACTAAATGTCACTCATGTTATCACTTGTTTTCCATTCATGTTGCTAAATTTGTAGACTTGATGGAAGATAAGAGCACCTCTGTTGAGGAAGGGAAGGGTGGGGTAAATGTGCAAGCTGGGAAAGGAAGGCCAGGTGGCGGTACTAATGTGAATGTGGGCAGCAAAGGTGGTGGTGTTGGTGTGAACACGGGAAAGCCCGGCAAGGGAACCCATGTTGGTGTTGGCAAAGGAGGAGTGTCTATAAGCACAGGCCACAAGGGCAAACCAATAAATGTTGAAATACCAGCAAGAAACCCATTTGTTGGCTATGCAAAATATGCTGCCATTGACAATCAACTCCATGAAGACCCACGTGTAGCTGATCTCTTCTTCTTAGAGAAGGACATGCATCCTGGAACAATGAACTTGCATTTCCCTGGAAATTCAAATACAGCAACTTTCCTGCCACGCAGTACTGCAGAATCGATCCCCTTCTCATCCAACAAACTGCCAGAAATTTTAAATGAATTTTCAGTGACACCAGGATCTGTGGAAGCTGATACAATTAAGCAAACCATTGAAGACTGTGAAAATCCAGGAATTAGAGGAGAGGAAAAATATTGTGCCACCTCTTTAGAGTCAATGATTGACTTCAGCACTTCCAAGCTGGGTAGAAACATTCAAGCAATCTCGACAGAGGTGAAAAAAGGAACCACCATGCAGAAGTATACAATAGCTACTGGAGTGAAGAAGATGGCAGGTGACAAATCTGTTGTGTGTCACAAGCAGAACTATGCGTATGCTGTCTTTTACTGCCATGCAATAAAAACAAGAGCTTATATGGTGCCCCTGGAAGGTGCTGATAGGGCGAGCGCTAAAGCAGTAGCAGTCTGCCATACAGACACATCAGAATGGAACCCAAAGCATGTGGCCCTCCAAATGCTCAAAGTTAAGCCAGGAACTGTTCCCATTTGTCATTTTCTTCCCAAGGATCACATTGTCTGGGTTCCAAACCAAAAAACCACATGATCGATCAGTTCCACCTGATTACGTAGCATAGTTTCAATGGCAACCGTTCGAAAATCTACCTAATTACTTCTTGCCACTATGTACTTAACCTATTAACTCATAAAGCATGCCTGCATGTTTAATATATTATACGGGCTTTTAATTTTAGTCCTTGAATAAGATTAAAAATTAACTAAAACATAGTGTAAGATTAGAAATTAATTTTAGTCCTTTGACTATTTTCCACATTAGCATCCATATTACAGCTCATACTTCACTATAAAAAAACTACATTGCTGTGATTCGTCACCTAAAGTCACTTTGAGTGACGAAATTAAGAATTCGTCACTTAAGTCCCAGTGGACTTTGGGTGATTTAGTCCTTTTGCCACCCAAAACCACTTTAGATGACGAATCTAAGAATTCGTCACCCCAACTATTTTCTTGTGCATTTATATGTATGCAAAAATTCACATCTCGATCATATATCCAATGACCCAAACCTATAATTTTTTAGTTTTCCACACAAAGATCATCCATGCAAAAAATTAACAAAGTCAAATATGTAGAAGTTAGGTAACCAGGGTCGAGCATATGAACGATCGTGGTTTACTAATGATAATCGAATGGCTAAATGAATTCCGATTAAGCCAATTTTGCAGCGATGATCTTTGAGTATAAATATTGAAAATAAACAGCTCCGATCATGAAAATCACTTTTTGGTCTTCACAAATATTGAAACGACAAAATTTCAACAAAAAATTTAATAAAATTATACTCTTCAAGTGTATTTGCATTTAGAAGCTCACATCTCAATTATGTTTTCAACGATCTGAATCATTTATGTTTTAGTTCCCCATTCCAAGATCCTACAAAAAATTAGCTCAATTAGATATGTAGAAGTTAGGCAACGGGGGGTGGAACATATGAATGATCATGGTCTTTCTAATGATAATCGAACAACTAGATGAATTTCGATTGAGATAATCTATAAGTATATATATGAATATTGAAAATAAACGGCTCTTATCGTTAAATCACGTTTCGGTCTTCACGATTATTGAAATGACAATGTTTCAACCAAAAAGTTAATAGAATTATACTCTTTGAGTGTATTTGTATGTAGAAGCTCACATCTCGATAATATCTTCAACGATATGAGCCATTCATTCTGTAGTTTCCCACTCAAAGATCATCCTTTCAAAAAATTAGGACAATCGGAGATGTATAAGTTAAGTATCGGAACTCGAACGTATAAACGATCATGTTTTACAGATAGGGTGTGAGCTTTGGGTGACGAAAACGACATTCGTCACCCAAAAGGTCTGTAGGCGACGAATATGATTTTGGGCGACGAAATATTTCGCCACCTAAATGGTTAAAACTTGGCATGGTAAACTTTTGCCTGATATTTCATCTTTTAGGTAACGAAATTACTTTCTTCACCTCAAGTGTACGAGATTTTTTCTGGTGTGTTTTTTTCTCTCATACATCTCACCTCTGTCATCTCTTGATCTTTCTCTCATTTCTTTTTGGTTTCCCTTCCCCTGTCACTGCCGCCCCTCCAAAACCCCAAGTCGCCCCCTAGCTGAAACCTCTAAAAAACCTAAAAACCCAAACCATCTCTATCATCTCTTTCGATCTCTCACCCCAAAAACCAAACCCCCAACAACCCGTAAATCCTCCCCCTCCCTCCCCCAAATCATCTGAAATCCACAAATCCCACCCCTACCAGAAACCATCCCTGCCATCAGCTCCCTCAAAAGCTGTAGGTAAGGTTTTTTCTTATTAATTCTTTTTCATTTTCTATTTTATGTGGAATTTTTGTTTTATTGGGTTTTTAATATTATTGATTTTGCATATTGTAGGATTGTGGATTGGGCATATGTTGTGAATTTGCAAGATTGTGGACTTTTTCAATTTTTGTGGATTTTTTTTTTTTGGTGGTAATGAATTTTGTTTGTGGATTTTGTGGTAATTAATTTAGTTTGGCATGGTAGGAAAGTATGTTATATGGGTCACTAACAAATGAAGGCTTTTGGCGAAGCCAAGTCAATTGGTCACTTAATTTGGAAGGAAAGTATGTGATATGCGTCACTATAAGGGTTGGCAATGGGCCGAGCCGGGCTAATTCGGCCCTAATTTTTCGAGCTCGGACCAAGCTCGGGCTTGGATAAGAGGAGCCCAATAGGATTTTTGGGCCGGGCTGGGCCGGGCCGAGCTTGGGCCTAAATACACAAGCCTAAGGCCTGCCCATCGGGCTTGGGTCTTGCGGGCTTTTGGGCATTTTTAGCTTCTTTTTTGTGTTTATTACTTGAATATTAAACACAACTTAAGAAAAAAATTTAGATACTTAATTTAGCCCAAACTTAACAAGTTCATACACATGAGGCCTCATAAATTTTGGTTTTATACTTATACTTATTAAATAATAGTTTTAGTATATAATATTTAAGGAAGGGCCTAAACTCTTAACAATTGGAAGATTGAGGTTTGGGCAATTGGGAGATTGACTAATTTAGGTATAATTGGGGTTTCAATACATCTAATTGGGGTTTTAACGTTCAATTGAGTAATTGACTAATTTAAGAGTAATTGAGTTTCAAATTTTTAATTAGGTAATTGATTATTTGGTTAGTAGATTACATAATACATAATACATAATACATATAAATTATAAATTATGCATTAATATGTAAGTATGTTATAATTTATATGTATGTAAATTTATAATTATAAGACTATAAGTTATATATAACTATATATATATTTTGTTATATATATTTAGTTATATAATTATATAAATTGTTATAGGAATTAAAATTTGGGCCATTTTTCGGGCTTTGGGCGGGCCGGGCTTCGAGCGGGCCTTGGGCTTCAAGGGGATGGCCCAAAGCCCGCCCAAGAGACTTTCGGGCCTTGGGCTTTTTGGTGACTCCTAGGTCATTGACAGATGAAGGCTTTTGGCGAGGCCAAGTCAATTGGTCACTTACTTTGGAAAGTATCTCTGGTGATCTTAGTTCAGGTTTTCTCTTTTTATACAAGTCAAACCTACTACCAAAGGAATTCTAAAACATCCCTCCTTAATGCTCTTATTGATTTTACCGGACTACCGCTTGAGTTGCGTAGCGCGTAGCATAATGAATGTTGATATTGTTTCAGGGGTCACTATGGTGTGGCTAATATAGAGCAGTCCGCCCCTAGATTGTTGCCGTGAGGTCATAAGTGGCATAATAACAATAGGTTTTTGACCGAAAAAGGAAGATAGGCATGAAACCTAAAGAATTATCAAGCGATAACATATTGAGCTAGTTGAACAACCAAGAATTTGGTCAAATTGGCAAACATCGATAACAAATATTAGAATATGTTTAGGTCACCCACACATCTAAATTAGACGAATAAGTCAATATTCTTGGAGTTGGAGTATTGGTTTAAGTAAAAAATCAGGCACAATATGGATGTAATGCATATTGAGAATAACATGGGTGAAAGTTTGGTGGAGACAATTTTGGGCATTTGGGAAAAATCAAAGGACATGATCTAGCCTTGACTAGATTTGCAAGAAATGAGTATTAGAAAACAGTTGTGGTTAGAGAAAAATAGTGAAAAAATGATAAATAAGCATTGATTTTATACAGTGAAATCTAGGGCAAAGAAATAATTCTTGAAATTTCGTGTAGTTATCATATTTCTAGATAGATATGCGATCAATATCTAATGAAATGTGAAAATCGACGAGGACGAAATTTTGGGGTTGAAGAGTCATGATTGTCATGTGTTATTGCAAGAACTCATTCTAGTTGGTATTCAGAAGTTTTTGCCTAAAGATGTGGCTAAACCACTTATTCAATTTTTGAAGTTCTTTCGGTAGATATGCACCAAGTCGTTGCATGTGTTGGAGTAAAGAACTTGAAAGAAAAGATTGTGTACATTCTATGCAAGTTCAAACAAATTTTCCCACCAACCTTTTTTGATATAATGATTCACTTACTGATACATTTACTAGCAAATGCAACTCTTGTTGAGCCGATCAATTATTGGTGGACGTACCTAATAGAAAAGTAATAGTTACTACTTTTGTCAATATTCTTAAGTTTAATTTGATGTTCTCATTGATCTTATTCAGAAAAGTTGTCTCACTATGTACTTCCACCCGCACAATGTTAGGCACATACAAAAGGTATATCCAAAACAATGTGCAGCCCAAAGGCTCTATAGCAAAGGCATAGACTTTCAATGAATCCCTCACTTAAATGATGACTTGGAGATTGTTCATTGGTTCACACTTTGCCCAGAATTGTTTAAGTTTCTCGAAGAGCATGAAGAACAAATGAAGTGAGACCATCCTTCAAACGTAGAGAAAAAGCATAAAAATTTGTTTTCGGATTGATTTCGCAATCATGTAATTGATTAATGCCCTTAATTTGGTGATACATCAAGTGTTGTCTATAATCTTTAATGAAATATGAATAATTATATTGTCGTTTAACAGATGGTAAATACATAGATGAGTTAATTCATTTGGCAAGAGGTTCTATTCGGGTTGAAACGTATTTCTTGTGAATAAAGTTAATTTTTTGGCAGTGGAACGAGATAACAAAGTTAACAATCCAAAATAGTGGTTTTTGTGTGCCGGGAACTGCAACACTAAAAACATAGATTTCTGTGGCAAGCTGATGAATGTACATCAAATGTTGTACATAAAACGCTTTAAAGTTGTGTTATTTAAATATCATTGGTTTAAAACAGACTCGCATAAAAAAGGCAGTATTAAACTCAATTATGACTTAATATTATTGTGAACACAAACACTCGATGGTATAATAATGATCCATATATTCTTGCCATAAAATAATTGTGAACACAAACACTCACTGGTATGAAAATGATCTCTATATTTTTGTTATTATGGCGAAACCAATATTTTATTTAGACAATCCTAAGGTGAGTGAGGGTTGGAAAGTATTTCTAATAATTCAATATCAAAATAAATGAGATATTCTAAAAAAAGAAAATCATGATGACGTGGCCTATTAATAGGATTCATCTTCGAAGATACCCAATAGGGATGCCACTCATAAAAATGGTGCTATCATACAAGCAGTCAAGATAGTTGATATTTCTCCAAATGAGATTGATATCGTCTTAATTGATCTCGAGCCTTTAGGCAAATTGATGTTGATAATTTCATCAATGATGATGATGATGATGATGAAGATGAATGCAATGAAGAAATTAGTATTTCTAGTGATGATAGTAATTCAGATTAGTAAGGCATTACTTTGGTTATATCGCCAAAGAATTTATATATTTAAATGATAATATGACAGATTTTATTTCTGACTAATATAAACACGCTTTGAATTGTGCAGATGAGTTTGATCCCCAACAAGAGGAGCGGGAGTGCATCTAGGACGACCATTCCTGATCATGTCCCCTCACCCGCTTCTGGTGCCGCAGTCCCGGCCACTCGCTCTTCAGCTCTGAGAATGTAGCCCAGCAATCCTCAGGTATTGGGTTAGTTCTTGTGGCCAGGAAGGCCCATCGGGCTCATCTCTACAATTAGCACACTAATCCCGTGCCTTCCACCTTGGCTTCCGAATATACACCATCCAGTGCGGCTTCCAAAACGATGACTAATTGTGTTTAGATTCAATTGTATATAGATGTTGTAAGATTACGGTGAAATTAATTCCATATATTTGCTTTTGTAGGTACCAAAACAACGTGGGGATCAAGTAGAGGGTTGAAGTCCTCTCGGATCACGTGCATCACCAAAAAGCAAATTCAACTGGTGTGCAATCCTGCCCACCGACGATCAGTCGTCAACAGTTTGTTCGCGCACGATGTGGGGGCAGTTATCCGTGCCAAAACTTACGAAGGACAAAGTGATGGGATTACTCTTAGCTAGTATAGCGGAATTAATACAAAATGAGGAATTTGATGATTCTTAGACAATTTAATATTTATTTTTGTTAGGTTAACTTTGACATTGCTATGGATGAATTCAGTATGTGACGGATCAACTCCACCAAGCATACAGAACATGAAAGTACAACCTACTGGCACTTCAACGAATTTTCGACGGCAGCTGAGGCACAGGCGAACCCCCATGAGGAGTTGGTACAACGGCCTGACGATTGGCGATGGATGTGCCAACATTTCAAGAGCCCGAAGTTTTTGGTACATTATTTTAGTTTAAGACTTCTAAAAATCAATTATGCTTTTTTTTCTATCATTTATAAGGAGATTATTTTTACACTTCACTTTTCTACACATACACTACTATTTTTTCATTTTTTGTATTTTTATTAGTTGAATTCCAAAGTTTACCCTTATACTTTTTTTTCCTAAACAACTTTATCATCTTTACAAAATTTTACTTCCATACTCTACCTCTTTCTTTCTTCCAGATCCCTAACACAATTTACACCTAAAGTTTTCTCTAGTGAGATAAACTCACCAAAGAGATTATGAGATTATGACTCATAACCAAGGAAGCAAGATCCCAATAAAAGAGAAAGTGAAAAAAATACAATTGTTATTCACATTTATATGAGCTCTCACATCGCTTTTGCTTTAAGGATGTAAAACCATCAACTAGCAATGGGTATCCATAAGAGCTTGACCTGTTTAGAACTTACTGTTGGAAATATTGCATGAGTACTGTTATGTAATGCTTCCACATCAACTAATAAAATTGTGCAACAAGTTTGGTGGGAATGACTGAGATAATAGGATTAAACTAGGAGGCTATTGAGATGGTTCTTGCCCTAGTAGCTAATCAATGAAGCATTGAGTGTAGATGCGTTGGAGATCTAAATGAGAGAAAGAGGTAGAGAATGGAAAACATTGTTTTGTAAAGATGTTTAGGAAAAAATGTATAAGGGTAAATTTGAGACTTCAATTAATTAAAATATATACAAATATATTAAAAAAATGAAGTGGAGTGTAATGAAGAAAAGTGAAGTGTGAAAATCACCTCCCTATTTATAAATACTAACACATTTATAATTTGTCTAATATTTAAGAGGAAGTCTGCCGCCAACGTCACAAATCGGGCATAGAAGCCATATAACCATTATGCTGGTGCGCACTCCATCTCATACCAAGTGGAGTCATTTCATTAGGTACATCATTATTTAATTTAATACATATATATTTCTTAGTATTATTTGGGTCTTTGACAACATTATGACGGCCTTCATATTATGATGAAGTCACTAGGTGTTAGGCTCGGTTGAGAAATTCGCGGGATGAGATATGGGCGGGTTTGTGACGTATAGGCCTCCTTCTTCTTCAAAGCCATCTGTCGCGATCCAAAAGTTGGCGGCTACTCAAGCAAAGATGGCGGCCCAAGAGCATGAACTAGCAGCTCATCGGGCAAATAGGAGTCAAGTGCAGGCAATGTTTGCCATCTTGCAAAAATTCATTCCTAACTTTGTCATGTAAATGTTATAGGGGCCGATGCCGTCGTGGCCACTAGATAGAGATGACGACACAATTAGTTTAGAATAGATTGACCACTAGGGTCATTTTGTATCGTTTGTACATATATATTTAGAAGTAATTATGAAATGCTAATATAAATTTTTTGCTATTTTGTGTTGATATAAGTTTATTAATACATTTTGTATTACATAGTTTTGGGATTAAAGTAATAATAAATAGTTTTGGGATTAAAGTAATAATAAATAATTATCACCCAAAAAAACTAAGTTGTTTTGGGTGACAAACACTTTTCGTCACCCAAAGACACCCTAACTTAGGGTGACGAAATCAATGTTCGTCGCCCAAAATCTTGAGTGACAAAATATTTTCATCACTCAAGACTTTAGGTGACAAAATCTAACTTTGGGTGACGAAATAGGTCATTATTTTTTATCATTTTATTTGTTCCAAGAATACCTTGTGATTAAATATTTAAATTCTTTGTATATTTCATATTCGTATGAGCCAATTTAGGATTGATTACCCCTATAGTGCTGCAAGATAATTATACCTAAAAAAACGAAATAACCAAAAGCAAAACTACTTATCAAGATTAAGAATTATCATACATAAAACTAGAAGAATAAATAAAATAAAAATACAATATAAAGAATATACTTTTAAAAATGCATAAAATAAAGTATCAGATGAAACTACTTAAATAAAGTATCCAAAGAAAATACCCAAAACAAAGTATATATCTAAGGAAAGTACCTAAAATAAAATACTTAAAATAAAGAACTTAAATAAAATACTCAA
>QANT01007712.1:0-37890 GCA_003254885.1 Purshia tridentata
GTCTTTGGCTAGATTTAAGTTTTTTAATTTTTACTTTTTTATTTAGTTAAAAAGTTTTGAAAATTAAAATATAAATTTTTTAATTAATTATTTTTTAATCTAGATAGACAAAATAAGATAAAAAGATAAAAATATCTGTGCTACGTCAACAAAATTGATGAAAGTTATCACATATGGGGCACATTAGAACTAAATTGTACTATTTGAAAGTAAATTGAGACAATTAAAACAAGAGGGTACAATAAAAATTCAAAATACTTTCAAAGAGTAAAAATGATAATAAGCCAAAAAAAAATGTAGTTTCTCATGTGTAAACAAGTAAATTGTTGAGTACAAATGCAATTTCTCGTAATAATAACTCAGGCCGTCAATTCTTAGCCCCCACAAAACCAAAAATCCCGGCACAGTGTATGCCACGTGGCCCTGCTCTATTGGTTCTTCAGTAGCACATAGACCTACAAATCGGCCAAGTTAAAAATGAAAGAAGTTAAGAACACATTGTTAAGAGAGAGAATGGCTCTATAAACACGTTTCTCCAAAGAAAAAACTAAATTCGCATATTCATCTAATATTTTTTTTAACCCTTTGATAATATCCCCTTCTTACTTTCTCTCTAAAAAACTCACCACCACCATCACCACCACCACCGTCACCACCGTCGTCGCCGACGATAAATTCGAAACCTCTTCGGAAATCGGACGATACCTCATCTCTGGCGCATCTTAGCCGCCGCTCCTCATACACCCACTCCGAAACCGAACCCATATTCCGACACGGAACACCGAAACGAAACACCAGTCCCGGCGAGTCCACGTGGGGATACGTGCGCACGATTATTAACCAGCGCACTTCCTCTCTTTCTCTCTCTGTATTGGTGTTGTTTAGTAGCGCTCTTACAAGGTGGGTCTCTCCCTCTGTTTCGCTCTCTCTTCCAGCTCTCAATCGTCTAACTTCTCTGTTCGGATTCGCTCCTTTCGATGAAGATTACTCTGAAATTAGGGTTTCTGGGCACGGATTTAGGCTCGTTTTCTGTTTTAGGGTTTGCTTGTGGAAGTTTGAAGGGGTTTTGGCGGTTGATGCTATTCAATTTTGTCAATTTTGTTAATTCGCTCTTTGATCTATTTCTTGCTCTGTTTGAATTAAGTACTTGATTGCTTCTGTGCCATTGATGAAGTTTGGGATTATTGGATCAGATTTTGTCGAATTTTCAATTGCTTTTGGCTTCATTTGCAGTGGCTTGAGTACTTAAAATTGTTTGATCCTGCTTGACTATCTAGGTTTTGGGATTTCTGTAAGAAGCTTGGTTTTGAGCTTGTTCTCCATGTCTATGCATTGAGTTAGAAGTTTCTACTGGTTCTGGGTGTTTTGAAGTTAGTTCTGTGTTTGGAATTCAACTGAAAAATAATGCTGTTTGTTTGGTTGCTGACAAGATGTGGGGAAAGAAAGAAAGGGAATTTTGAGTTGGCAACTAATCCATTTTCTGATAATTTCATTTGTTCAAGATGTTAAGCCCAATACAGTTCATTTTTTTTGAATAACTGTTCGTGATGTTCATTTCTTAGTTTTTTAGCTGTCTCAGCTTGGTGGAGGTTTCCAATTTTTAATTTTATTGTTCTTAGATTACTGAGTAGTTTCCTCCCCAATTTCAGTCTCCATGCTCAGATTCTCATGTAGATTGTTGATTTTTCTACCTTGACATGAATATAACTGAACAATCTTTGCTGGTCTGTTTCTCAGATATTTTGGAGAAGTTGTAGGAGAGGAAGCAGCAGAAGCAGTATTTGAGGAATTTTCTTTTTCTATTATAGGTGCAGAGATTGTTTGAATGATTCCATAGAAGTTTCCTGCGAAGGGATGGCCTTTTTTAGGAACTATTCTAATGAAACAGTTTCACAAAGTGTCCCGGAAGAAAAGAGTCAGGGACAAAGTATTGAAAGAATTCACAGGTCTGCAGGGAATGATGATGTAGATGTGATTTCTTGTGAAAAGGAATTTGATATGAACATGGATGTGCAGTATCAAAGTGAAGGGGAACAGGATGATGCTAGTAGGTTGCAAAATGAGGCAGCTGCTGATGACGGTGTTGGTGTAAGAGTATCCAATTTGCAGTCTTCTGGGAGGAGAACGGCTGTGGCTGGAAAATGGGGTTCAAACTTTTGGAAGGACTGTCAGCCTATGTCTCAGGGTGGGTCCGATTCTGGGCAGGATGCTAAAAGTGGGTCTGAGTACAGAAATGCTGTTGGATCTGAAGATAATTCTTCGGATGTCAGGGAAGATAAATCAGATTCTGAAGATGATGGCGGGCCAAAAGTAAGCAAGGGACAACGAGGCCATTCTGACATCCCAGCAGATGAGATGTTGTCTGATGAATATTATGAGCAAGATGGGGAAGAGCAGAGTGACTCAATGCATTATAGAGGGTTTCATCATTCAGCTGGGTTGAATTCTAGGCCTCAATTAAAGCCTTCGGCAGCCAGCAACCATGTGCTTAGGACTTCTAAAGTTTTAAATGATAATGAAGATTATGATGATGGCGATGATGACAATGAAAATATTGATGCTGCTGATGCTGATTATGAAGAAGAGGATGCAGATGGTAATTCCTTTGAGGATTTTATTTTATTTTATTAGAATATTGTTGCGGTTGGGTAAGGAATTTGGATAGTTTGTTTTTTTAGGCAACACGTATCATTTAATTGGAGATTACTTTGATGATGCAATAGTTTTTGACTTCTCTTCTTTGAACTTAGGACTGAATATATGTTGTTTTCTTGCTTGCAGAAGATGATCCTGATGATGCAGATTTTGAACCTGATTATGGTGTTGCAAGTGGTCACACTGTAGAGAAGGTTATATTCATAATTGCATTAACAAAATTGCATTGGAAGTATTAGTTCACTGCAATGAAGTTTTGGAAGTTTGCACACAAAGTGTTCTGACAATTTACTCTGCAGATTTCTCATAAGAAAAAGAACAATTTTTTCTGGCAGACCCAACTTTAAATTATCTCTACTTTCTTTGTCCTTTTTTTCTCCCAGTTTTTTAACTTGATGGTTTTTATTGGTAACTGATAAGGGACAGTTATATTCCAACAATAATACACACACCATAGATGGTGCGACCATATACTTGGTTAACCATTAAGATTAAATCTTTGCAATTGCTATTGGAAATATTTTAAGAGAGCTGTTGTATTATTTTGGTTTTTACTTGTAACTGATAAGGCACAGTTATATCCCAACAATAGCACACACACCATAGATTGTGCGACCATATACTTGGTTAACCATTAAGATTAAATCTTTGCAATTGCTATTGGAAATATTTTAAGAGAGCCATTGTATTATTTAGTGACTTACTTGTAATGAACAATTCTTACAAAATTTTATTCATATTTGCATATAAACTTGTTGCTTTCTCCATCTCTGAGTCTTTTCTGTTAGATGATGTATGTGGTGGTTTTTCTATCCTCTCGCTCTCTCTTTCTGAGGGCGGAGGTGTATCTTCTGTGGATATAATTGATTATTATGGATATACTCTACTGGTTCTGGATGGTCAAGTGAAATGCTGCATTCTGTTGTGCACTAATGAGTAATGAAGTTGTTCTTTGATGAAAGCAGGATAAAGATTGGAATGGTGAAGATTCTGATGAAGATAATGACAGTGATGATGAGCTTGATGTGTCAGATGAAGATAATTCTTATTATGCAAAGAAACCTAAGGGTAGGCATCGTGCTAAAGGTGGGCATAATGTTAAATCTACAAGAGAACGCAAATCATATCATGCATCTAGTCGACAAAGAAGAGGGAAGTCATCATTTGATAATGAAGAGTCCTCAGCAGAGGAGTCTGAAAGCAACAGTGACGAGGATTTTAAAAGCATGAGAAGGAAAGGTGCACATCTCCGCAAAAATAATGGCCGAAATGCCACTGGACGAAATGGTGATGTACGGACTTCGGCTAGGTCTGTTCGGAAGGTGTCCTATGTTGAAAGTGAAGAAAGTGATGATGTTGATGAAAGCAAGAAAAGAAAGTCGCAGAAGGTACACTCTAGTTTTGTGATATTACATTCATGTATTACTGTAGACTATTTGTTTTTTATTTTTTGCAAGAGGGTTGCAAAAGGACAATTCTACTTCTGATCTCTCCCTTTAACATTTCTTTTGGCCAGACGATGGAATGCTGCCTTAATTAAGTTTCATAAAATGGAGTATAGATTATAGTCATATTTGATATGGTTTAAAGTTAAACTTATATTGTCCAGGATACCATGTATTGGCATAGAACAAGTTTTGCTTAAAATGAACTGAAAATAGTTATAAATTGAAATCCCTTCATCGTAAGATAGGTCTGAATACAAATATTCTATTTATTAAAAGAAAAGGGAAAGAACTTGTGCTCAGGCCTTCTATTATATAAAATGTTGGGATGGCTAGTCTGAATGGAATTTGGTTCCTCTGCACTTCTTTCTGGGATGGAGTGGTCCATTTGGAACATCACGACCAGGCGTTCGAGATTGGGTGGTGATTAGTGCAGCAATAAAGTTTCATAAATTAGTTAGGAAGGCACAATATTAATGCTGCATTGATAAATATCAATCATAACTGGAAATTGGGTGGGATGAAAAATCAGTTTTTAGTGATTTGATCTGGAGTCCATGGAAATATATATCATAAGGATGTGAATCCTTTCTAGAGTGCTGTCAGTTAGTACTGGGTAATGGGGAAATAGTGAGATTTTTGGTAGGACTGTTGGGTGGAGGATGGGGAAATAGTGAGATTTTTGGTAGGACTGTTGGGTGGAGGAGGTATCTTAAAAAAATTTGTTTTCCTGGTTAGGTAATCTCTCCAGCTATATTAATGCTACTGTTTCCAGATTTGCTATAATTATTGTCTTTATCCATAGGGGTCTTGGACTCTAGTGAAATTTGAATGATAGTGAGTTTAGAGATGTTTTTTTGACTGTTAATTTTATTGGAGAATCTATGCCTTTTTCCAGCTAGGCCTGATGCAAGAAGGTGGGAGGTTAGAATATCCAGGGTATTTCTTGTGTAAATCTTTTTTTAAAGTTTTGTTGGTATAATCCAGATTTTCCTGTATTCCAACCTTTTTGGCAGATCTGGAAATCAAGGTCCCACCCAAAGTTAAGGTTTTGACTTGGATTCTGGTGCATGGAAGGGCTAATACTTGTGTTATGGTTTAAAGAAGAAGATGTAATGCTTGTTTTTTCTTCATTGATGCATATTAAGTGAATAGAAGGGGAAAAGTGTTGAATTGTTAATCATGTATTTCTACCCCAATATTATTTAGTTGGTGGTTGAAGTTTTTTAGGGAAATTAGTTTGAGTTTTGTTATTCCAGTGGGCTGTTATTCTTTGTACTGTAAGTAGCATAAAGTGTGGGTGGTGGTAAGATAGCTAAGGCTTTATGGGGCTGTATTAGTTGTGTCCTAAGTTATTTGGATGGAAAGAAACAAGAGTAATATTGAAGATTACAAAGGGGTGGGTGTGGAGGAGTTACAAGTTAGGTTGTCAGCTCATGGGCAATTGGTTTCTGTAAGAGTTCAGGGATTTATCATTTTCTGCCATGTTAATAGATTGGAAGTGGCTGTGAGCTAGTATTTATTTAGTTCTTGGATTCGTGGTGTAATATGAAAGTGGTCTGATAGTGTAATGTAGTTTTCCTGCTGTACTGCTGAGGTGGACTAACAAGTACTTAATCTCCTAGAGTAGTGTTATTTTCTTTATTATAGTTAATTTCTTAATGTCCTAAATACCGCTATTTTTCAGTTATTGTTGATTAATTACTTAATTTCATAAAGTAATGTTATTTTCTATATTATTTAATGTCCTAATGTAAATGTAAATTTCTTTCCTTTTCATCATTGCTTAGATGTTGAAATTTTAGTTCAGTTCTTTCATATGCTTAATTTTTCTTTCCAATTTTGTGATATGCCCTTTTAGGAGGAGATTGAAGAGGAGGACGGTGACTATATTGAAAAGGTGCTCTGGCATCAGCCAAAGGGCATGGCTGAAGATGCTCTTAGGAACAATAGATCAACGGAGCCCATTCTGCTAAGTCACTTGTTTGATTCTGAGCCAGATTGGCATAATATGGAATTCTTGATAAAATGGAAAGGCCAGTCCCATTTGCACTGTCAGTGGAAATCATTTTCCGAGCTGCAAAATGTATGTTTTGTAATTTACTTGTTGGCTATGCATATGCTTACTGACTAATTTATTTAATACATAATATTTCCATAAATTAACTCCAGTTTTAACTTTATTTTCTTGGATTTTCTCTTACTTTGAACTGTTCAAGGTGCTCTATATATATTTTTTGGGTTTGTTGCTTTGCAGCTTAGCGGTTTTAAGAAGGTATTAAATTACACTAAAAAGGTGACGGAGGATGCCAGGTACAGGAAGACAATCTCACGTGAGGAGGTATTTTTTTTTTTTCACTATCATAGAATTTTGTTTTAGTAGTGATCACGTTTGAATAAGAAGTAGACCTAAAACATATATTTGATATGTTTGTTTAATAAAACCACTTGCACAGTATATAGGTTAGACCGGTGGATTCATATGAGTTCTATTGGTTTAAATCATAACTAGCCTATAAATGAGGACCATTAATGGTAATATTTTCTAGATGAGTCATTGAAGATACATACTGTTAACTAAATTAATAAGTAATGTAAATTGGAAGTAAGTTTTAATTATGGAGATGATATTATAACAAGAATAAACAACAGGAGAGAGAGTGAATTTTTCTTCTTCTTTTTCTTTTTTGTTATTTAAAGGACCATGAAGGGCTGGCTGTGTGTCAAAAGAAAACATTATCGGAAATGATGCAAGTTTTAGTGAGGTACTAACTTATTCATTAAACTGATGTAGCTTAAAGAAAAAGTATTTTGGTCCAGTGAAAAAGTATTTTTGTGCCTAGCATATTTATTTTCTTATTAGTAACCAAGTAATTTTTGGTTTTGAGAGCCTTTTGTGCATTTTTGAATATGAGTAACTAGAGCTGTGGAAATTAGAACAAATATTGACTTTTATAAATATGACTCTATGAGCACAAATCCTGCTTTGTTCTTTCAAATTTGGGAATTTCTAAGCCCAAACCATGATGTGATTTCTGTATTGTTCTCTGGAGATGGTCCTCAAAACATGAATGCTAGAAATGGAATAATATTGAGCCATTGACATAAATTATTAGGTCAACATCCTTTTGTACTGATGCTGTTTGGTTCCTCTACGCTGTGCACATTTCAGCATGATTTCTTTTGTTATTATAAGTTATCATAAAATTGGAATGGTGGAATCTGTTTTTTATTATAAATTGATGGAATTACATTTGAAGAACCTTATTCCTACCCAAATATTATGGAAGTTTGGTGTTCTGTTTCCACATGGCCATTGTCATTTATGATGCGACCCTAAAATTATCTTTTGACTTTGGAATTGTTTTGAGAGCTTAGTAATATTTATTTTTCTTATTAGTAACCTAGTAATATTTGGTTTTGAGAGCCTTTTGTGCATTTTTGAATATCAGTAACTAGAGCTGTGGAAATTAGAACAAATATTGACTTCTATAAATATGACTCTATGAGCACATATCCTTCTTTGTTCTTTCAAATTTGGGAATTTCTCAGCCCAAACCATGATGTGATTTCTGTATTGTTATCTGGAGATGGTCTTCAAAACATGAATGCTAGAAATGGAATAATATTGAGGCATTGACATAAATTATTAGGTCAACATCCTTTTGTACTGATGCTGTTTGGTTCCTCTACGCTGTGCACATTTCAGCATGTTTTCTTTTGTTATTAAAAGTTTTCATAAAATTGATGGAATTACATTTGAAGAACCTTATTCCTTCCCAAATATTATGAAAGTTTGGTGTTCTGTTTCCATTGCTGTTGTTAGTTATGATGCGACCTTAAAATTATCTTTTGACTTTGGAATTGTTTTGTCCCCATAGAATGAACTTTATGGCTATTACCATTTGAAATTCGATACTTTCAGTGGAGATGGTTCTCTTATAAACTTGCTTATAGTTTTTTCCCCATAGATAATTGATATTTCACTTTCTTTGTACTTCCACACGTAATAGGTATAAATAATACAATAATATAGTAATATAATTATTATTTATTTTTCTTTTGAAGTAGCTCATTTATCACTTTTCTGTTTCTGGGGTTCTGTTATGCTTGCTAGATTGAGGTCCATGATGTGAGCAAGGAAATGGACTTAGATCTCATCAAGCAAAATAGTCAGGTTTGCTATCCTACATTTCACCTTTTTGGTTGTTACTGTCCCCCTACTGCATTTGCATGCTTTACTTCCAATTTTTTAAAAATAATTCCCAGGTGGAGAGGATAATTGCAGACCGCATTAGGCATGACAACTCAGGTGATGTGGGACCGGAGTATCTAGTCAAGTGGCAAGGATTGTCTTATGCTGAAGCAACATGGTATGCTAAGCTTTGACTTGAAGCTTAATGATATTCTTTCTAGTACTGCAGATGTATTTTCTCCTTTTTCCATGCTTACTCTAACCTATCTTTTACATATATGCTTAGGATGCTAGATGTTAGTTCATTCATACTAAATTAGCTTTTTGTAACACTCAAATGTTACTAGTGCTTTATATTTGTCCGTATTTTAGTTACAGTAGCAAATGCTTATATTTGTTAGTGGTATGTGACAATAGGGAGAAGGATGTAGCTATCGCATTTGCACAAGATGCTATTGATGAGTTTAAGGTAGTGTGCTATCTTAATCTTCATCATGTTTTTAATTTTTCATGCATTTTCTTTTCAATTATTTTTTCATGCATTTTAAGGTCACCTGAACTTTGACAGTTATGTTTATTTGCTTATCAGTACCATAATCTTACTGAGCTGGTTAAGATGTGCATGTTTTGGTCTGTCCTGACTTTGACATGCTGATTTACTCGGAATCACACTTAACATGCTTATGATACAGAGCAGTGTGCTTCTCACCTTAATGTGTGAGGAAATATGTTTGGCATTGAATGTCTGGTATGATTACCTTATATGATATGCTGATCATTATGACAAATGTTATAAAATTATATGTAATCCAATAACTACTTAAAAGTCATTAAATGAAAAGTTTGGAATTACCTTACATGGATATGATGCTTCCAGAAATTACACTCTTTCTAAGCTACAAAGGAAATAGACCCAAGATGTGTTAAATTGAGAGGAAGAAAAAAATAATGAATACCTACAATGATAGTAATGAAAGTTTGTAAAGAGGTATTGAAATTTGTTACCCCTAAATTGCTAGTGATTGTGGAAGTCTCATTTTTTGGCATTTGACCTTTTTAAATTTATGCGAGTGTCCTGTTAATCATGAAAAGATGAAAAAGGCATATGGCAAATCCATACAGTCGTGGGAAGTTGAACTCACATTTGTTGAGGCATATGGAAGTTAAAACTCCGAGTATCTCACTTTGGTTGAGGCCGATGGGAAATTGAGCCTGAGAGATCCAAGAAACAATAGTCAGTAAATCTTTTGTTTATGGTTGATTGATTACTAGACGGATGCTTGATGAGTTAGGAAAATATTCTTTAAAATGATCTTTTCTTTTTTGCCACTTAATTGGAGTTTCTTTCCTCATGAAGGGGCCGGGAGCTCTTTTGGCGGTTTCTTTCTTATTCTTGTTTTCTTTAACTATAATGAGTTGTCAATCCTGCTTGTGGTAATTTTTTATGAGTGTGGACGCACACTTACACATAATCAGAATGTTGTTCCGCGTGTAACAAGGCTTGTGGACTGTCATCTGTGAGCAGGCTCGTGAGGCTGCAATGGCTGTACAAGGGAAAATGGTGGATCTCCAGCGCAAGAAAACCAAAGGTTGGTGTTTTTGTTTTGGAACTTATAAGTTTCACTAGGAGCGTCTGTTGTGAAATGCTAATTTAGAGGCTTTTTAAAGTTATTTAGGAGTTAATCTTAATTGCCCATTGCTCTTTAGAAAGATTTTTAATTTCATGCAGGACATTCTTCTCTCTTATTTTAGCAATGTTATATATAAAATACGCATCACTGTCATTTGAGTGCCTAGCAAACATAAATTGGTTTTGGTAATTTTCTAGGGGTAGGCATCACTATCGTCACTGCCAACCTGCCACAAGATGGAAACCGACCTCCTATCAATATTTTTTTTGCTCATGTAGTAATAAAGTATGAACTATTAGAATAACTGTTATTTCTTTTAAATTTTGAATGCATATAAAGGTAAATAAATGAGTGCATATGTAATGGGATTTTTACTCTCCTTTCATAGTGTTTTCACCCCTTTACTTCCTATGCCTTATTTTATTTTTATTCTCTTCTTGATATGCGGTGTTTATTTTCTATTTTTTAATGTTTAGGAAGTCTAAGGAAGCTCGATGAACAACCTGAATGGTTGAAGGGAGGAAAACTTCGTGATTATCAGCTTGAGGGTTTGAATTTTCTTGTTAATAGGTATGGCTTTGTCTCTTACTTCTAACTGACATTTATCCTTGAAAATGGTTACCTCGACATGCCCTCCTTTGAAAATGTTCTAATCAGTGTCCCTTGCATGTGGCAGTTGGAGAAATGATACCAATGTCATTTTAGCTGATGAAATGGGTCTTGGTAAAACTGTTCAATCAGTTTCAATGCTTGGATTTTTGCAGGTTAAAATTCACTGTTGGCTGGCTTGTAAACTATTCTTTTATTGAATATAATTTCTAATGAACATAAGATTCTAACATACATGAGGCAAAACATGGTTTTTTTTTTTTTCCCTGCTCTTTCAGAATGCTCAACAGATCCATGGGCCATTTCTTGTTGTTGTACCATTATCCACTTTGTCAAACTGGGCCAAAGAATTTAGGAAATGGCTCCCTGATATGAATGTTATTGTGTATGTTGGTACTCGTGCGAGCCGAGAGGTAAGCAAAGTTTTCTTCTACATTTCCACAAGGTTCATATATGTATAGGATTAGATATATATTTTTCTTTAATTCACAGTTCATATAATTCCTAAACCGAGAGAGTTAATGTCATCATATATTATTTGTATGAAACTATAACTTCTTGCACTCAGTCTCACAATGCTTCTGTAGCTAGTTTGCTGGTCACCTCTCCTTTGTATTCAGGGTAGAACTTTAGGTTCTATAGAAACTTGAGAGATCTTGAAATTTAGAAGCTTTCTTCCCTCATCTTTCGATTAAGAACACTTCATTTTAAATCCATCCTCAATGATATGGTAGGCCAAAGTACCTCCTATAGTACAATTTATTTCTTTTGGATTGCTGCTCACAGGAGTGGTTAATTGTGAGGTCATGGAAAAGGCCTTTTGTTTGCCTTTCCCCCCACCATGGTGCATTATGTGAAAAGTGGCAGCTCAGAGTATTGGTCAACTTTCCATAATTGTCCAGTGGTGTTGAGATTATCGTACAAGCTTTTTCAGGGTGCTAAAGTGGGTTGGGTGGTGCCAAAAGGTGCAAAGGCTAAACTGTTGTGGAGGTGCTATGTGTTGGAAATATTTATTTGTGGACTGGACATAGAGTGGTAATTTCTGGCATGGACCCATTAGTAGGACCAGACACTAGACATAGCTTGATAACATGTATAATTCTGATCACACCAGGAAGTTCTTGTTTGAGTGTTCATTTACCTGAGATTAGGCAATGACTTGGTGAATGCCTTGTTTTAGTATACCCTTTTCCTGTTTACTGTTCAGGAAAAGCTTGCTTCCAGAGCCATATTGTATGGAGTAATTGAATTTTGATTTTCTGGGGTAATGAGAATTCAGTGTGGCGAAAGGAATGAGAGCTTTTTGTCTTGTATGTTAATGCAGGGTTTTTGCACATGGGCATGGTCAGTACATTTTGATTATTGAAAAATAATGTTTCAGATATTTTTCTTCCCGCTTTTGACTTAATATGATTCTTAGCTTCATTGACATTGTATAAGTGATATTTATGAGTCCTCTTTTTTTTTTTTGGCCGGTGAGATATTTATGAGAGCTTTTCATTTTGTATCATTTTTTATGTTAATACCCGCTTTTGACTTAATATGATTCTTAGCTTCATTCACATTGTATAAGTGATATTTATGAGTCCTCTTTTTTTTTTTTTTGGCCGGTGAGATATTTATTAGAGCTTTTCATTTTGTATCATTTTTTATGTTAATGCAGGGTTTTGCACAATGGGCATGGTCAATAAATTTTGACTTTATATTATCTTTATCTTCATTGACATTGTTTAATTGATATTTATGAACTATGCAGGGTGTCTGTAGAATTTGTTCTGTATCAAGTATTTTATCGACTTGTAGTTTTCTTTTGGTTGCAGGTTTGTCAGCAGTATGAATTTAATAATGATAAAATAGTTGGCCGGCCTATAAAATTCAATGCACTATTGACTACATATGAAGTGGTTCTAAAGGATAAGGCTGTTCTTTCGAAGATCAAGTGGAATTATCTGATGGTTGATGAAGCTCATAGGTTAAAGAACAGCGAGGCACAGTTGTACACAACCCTCTTGGTATGCAATTATGCCAATAAATTCTATCACACCTTGTGTATGGATCTTTCAAGTTTAGTCATGCATTGTATGATATGACGCCATCCTGGTTTGGCAGGAATTTAGCACAAAGAACAAGTTGCTTATAACTGGTACTCCATTGCAGAACAGCGTGGAAGAGTTATGGTAATTGATTTGTTTACTTGTCCTGATATTGCTGCTAAGTAGTGGCATATTTGTTTATAATCGTCGTATGTTTAATCATGTATACCTATGTGCTTATGGAAAAGGTTTGCTAGGATTTTAGAATAGTCCCTTTTCTAAACTTTCTTATGTAGTTTTAGTGCAAGCTTCCTAAATTATGAAGATAACATAACAATACGTTTTTTTTTTTTTTTTTTAACTTTCAATTAATTTTGTTAATAGTAATCTAGCTTTGTTGACCCTGTGGTAGATTCTGTTTAAACCTATGAAATATTGTTGATGTAAAGTGTGGGTCACAAGTGCCTTTGTCTCTATTTGCGTGCGTGTGGACACTCAGTGTTTGGATCCGAACGTCTCTGTCCCATTGGATGTGTTTTGTGGTTGGGGGGGTGTGGGGTGGGGTGAGGGAATTGCGTTCATTTGTGTGTGCATGTCTGGATTTTTATGGGATTTTTCTCTAAACAGTGAGCAGTTTTCTTTTGGCATGCTTAAATTTTTGAGAAAATCAACAAATTGGTGATTCCTTATCTTTTCATCGACGGGATTTGTTTTTCTTTGAGGGTTGATTGACTAGCAGTGATGCTATGGATCATGCACAATTTTTCTCAATTGTTTTCCATTTTTTCTGTTTCTTTCTTTTTTTAATAAATTTCAAATTTTAGGGCTCTACTTCACTTTCTTGACCCTGATAAGTTCAAGAATAAAGATGATTTTGTGCAGAACTACAAGAATCTGAGTTCATTCAATGAGATTGAGGTACAGTCTACAGTTTTCTTTGTACAATCTTTGTGCACCTTGGTTTCTCCTTGATTTTAGCTTTGTTTTGATCGCTACTTTTATGTCCATACCCTTCATATTAATGTTTTCCTTGATTGTATGTTTAGCTTGCCAATCTTCATATGGAATTGAGGCCTCACATTCTCCGGAGAGTTATTAAGGATGTGGAGAAGTCTTTGCCTCCAAAAATTGAACGAATTCTTAGGGTTGAAATGTCTCCTCTTCAGAAACAGTAAGTTGTTCAGTTTGTAATGGAGTGGCCTTATCATAATCCCTTCTGTTGTTTGATGTTTTGCTTCTTTGGTGCTGTATTATTTTTTTAGGTACTATAAGTGGATTTTGGAACGCAACTTCCATAACTTGAACAAGGGAGTTCGTGGGAATCAGGTTATTACCATTTCAAATATCATTCAATTTTTTTTTTTTTTAATTATCGTGGATTTAAGACTCCTTGTACTGAATTGCATTTTTGACATCCTACTTGAAACTATATGTGTGTGTGTGTGTGTGTGTGTGTGTGTGTGTGTGTATAAGCTTCAAGTAAGGATCTACTAAATTTAAGGAAAGTACGAACATCCTTTTTGTGTACCACTTGGCAATGCAGTTTGATGATCAGAAACGTTCATTTTTTAGGTCCTTCAAGGGCCATCCTTGTAAAAAAAAAAAAAAGTTGCTAAATTGGTTATTGTTTGGTCATCTAAACTATGTAGAAAAGTCGAATAAAATTGAAATGATGTCTATAATAAACTGGCTCAAACAGTTATCGATTTTGCCGATTTTTTGCAAGCACCTTTGAATGATGTTCAAAAATATGGACAGGTCATTCATTGAATTGTAGGCCCAAAGAGGATGGTCTTACTTTTCTTAAAGTAAGGACATCCTTAGTTGAAGCTCCACATATGTATACATATACATACGTACATATATATATATATATATATCTATAATCCATGTAGGCTTATTTGTGGGATATATATATAGGCCCCTTATTTATGGGATATATATGCAAAAAATTAGCCAAATTAAAAATCATATTTGTTTGATCAAAATTTGATAGGCAAATGATTTTGATTTAGTTAATTTTTGCAAGGATGATCTATGAATAGAGGTCCAAAAAATAGACGATTCAGATTATTGAAAAACTATATATAGTGGGCCCATCCACCTCATCCCACAATTAAGCCTAAATGTAGAATCCCACACTTAAAGGTATATATATTATTGAGGGATCCTTTTTGTTTTTTTTTTTTGTTTTTGAAGAGAAAGATACTTTTCATTTAAAGGTAAATATGCGGCCCACTTTACATTGTATTTTGATGCTCGGAAATGTCTACTTTTAGGTCTCCATTGAATGATCATTGTTGTAAAAAATTGGCCAAAATAGAAACCGTTTACCCATTTGTTCAAATGGTCATCAATTTCTAGTGTTTTTCGAAAATTTATTGTTTGTCTAGTTATTTGATAAAAGTTAAAAAGCTTAATGATTTCCAATTTTTCTAATTTTTTCAATGATGATAGTTGAATAGAAACCTAAAAATTAAACGGTTTGGATCGTTTAAATACTATATGGAGTGGGCCCCATGAGGAATTCCTTAATGGAAGGGGCCTATATATATATTGTTTTTTGAATTCTTGTAATCTTTTATGCCAGAAAATTCAAGCCTTTAAGTTTCAATTTAGTAATGGTTTGGAAATTTGATATTGCATGGAAAATATTGGCAAAAATATGATGCATTATATTTGTCATTGTATTATTACATAAAATACAGTTTGATATGGTTCTGGAGCATTCCAAAGGTTATACCAACTATTTATCACTATATAAAAGGGTTAAATATCTAACATTTTAGTCTCCTCTTTGTCTTTAAGATTTTAATATTACAATTCTTGTAATTGGCCATTCTTGAAATATTTTTCTTTCTATGTCTTTTGTAGAATTCATTTCAAATTTGCAACTGTAATGTTTGAATTTAGCATTCTATTCAAAAATTAATTTTGGGATTAAAACTACAATTTTTGATGGGGTCAACATGTTGGAGTTTTGTCATTCCATTTTTGTGTTGTTATCTTCCAATCTTGAGGGAAAAAAAAAAAAAAACTTAAACTTCTGCATGTAAAGAAATAAATGTTGTCTTTAATTGAAAATAGTCTGTCGTAGTAGGTAGAGAGGCCTGATTATATTCCAAACATCGTTGGAGCCAAATGGAAATTGGGAAAATCCTGATATACTAAGAGAATATCCAGTACAAGAAAACCTCTCTCTCTCTCTCTCTCTCTCTCTCTCTCTCTCTCTCTCACATCCAGTACAAAAAACCCATAACCTTACTTTGTACCAAAGTTGATCGACTGTATCCCCAAACTTACCCTAAAAAATTACACTGATTCTTTTCATCCATATCACCCAAAATATTGCTTACACACCGCATCTCCACACCCCTGGCACATGGTGCACCAGTGAAGGGATGAATATGAGTATGGGCTCTTCCTTTGAACCCCTTAAATTGGTTGAATAGCTTTAACTTCAATCTTATCAGAGGCAATTCTCTTAAGGTCTGGAATCTCTTGCTCAATTTATTCATAAATAGGTGTTCTAATGTGACCCCTCTTGTCCACCAGTGTTATTATTAAAAGGACCAAGTGTTCCAGATTGATCAAGCATAGTACAGGGCTTTGTGATTTGGTGTTTCATCTGCTGTTGCAGGTTCTTCAGTTCTTCCCTTGCAACAATGTGTCTTGAGATTTTTCTGAAGTTTCTTTGTTTCTATTTGAGTTGTTACCTTGCCAAGCCATAGATCTGCAACAATCTCAAGTATATCGAGTGGCTCTGGTAACAACTGATGTAATAGAAAAGTGTACAAGCCTCTCACACACTAAGTTAAGTTATACCCCAAACCATCGGAGCATAGATTTATTAAGGGGGGATGTGTTAAAAGCCTAAGAAATTAAAAACTGAAAATTAATTCTTAAATTATTTTCAAACTCTCACAAATTACAATTATTAAAAAAGTCAACTCCTCAATAATACCATATCTACTAATTCCCATATTATTAATGTTGCTCTGTCCCAATACTGTGAGTGGAAGAATAGAAGGTTGGAATGTATTGGTTGTGTTGTTTACAATTGATGGAAATTGTAATATGTTGCTTGTTTAACCTTCACCATTCTTTTTCCTTAGTTGAAAGTAATAGCATATTGTTCTTTTATTTTTTTCAGGTTTCACTTTTGAATATTGTGGTAGAGTTGAAGAAATGCTGCAATCATCCGTTTCTGTTTGAAAGCGCTGACCATGGTTATGGTGGGGACTCGAGCAGTAAAGATGGCAGTAAATTGGAGAGAATTATTTTAAGCAGTGGGAAGTTGGTTATACTTGATAAGCTTCTAGTTAGATTGCATGAGACAAAGCACCGTGTTCTGATCTTTTCACAGGTTTGTTTAAGATACAATAATGCTGATTATGCTCCTTGGAAAGTAGCTTACTGGGGACTATGGGCTGGGTGTAATATTAGGACATACTTTAATCTCATTGATCTGTTTTTGATGCACATAGGCTAAATCCTTGGAATGAAAATGTGTTGTATTCTATTAGAATATTGGTCTGTTGATAGTTTGAGGACACGGCAGTTTTGGGCTCCTTTTTTTAATGCTGTATTCTTCCTACTAATTAGGTGATAAATAAAAAGATTGCAAATTTTGGGGGTAAAATGTTTGTATCCATAAATTTTTTTTAATATTTTTTTAAAATATATACACTGACAACCACTGAAATATTACCTGCACATGTTGATAAAGCCATCTCATGTGTCTTGATCTTTGGGTTTTCTTGTGTAGCTGGTTATACACTACAAAATCAGTGAGGCAATTGCCTAAATACTTAGGTTTTTTTTTTTTTTTTNTTTTTTTGGAGGTCATTGACATTGAGGTATTGGTATTTTTCTTCCCTTTTTTTTTTTTGGCCAAGGTATTTTTCTTCCCTTAAGTGACTGTTGTGTCATATGGTGATATATTTTAGTTGGGACTTGAGGACCATGGTCATGCTTTATTACTTTGAATTGGTTGGTACAGAGATATAATGGGCACTAAATCATTTGCATGATGGGTTAATGCAGATGGTAAGAATGTTGGACATACTGGCAGAATATATGTCACTTCGAGGGTTTCAATTCCAACGGCTTGATGGGAGTACAAAGGCCGATCTACGCCACCAGGCAATGGAACATTTTAATGCACCTGCTAGTGAAGATTTTTGCTTCCTTCTTTCAACTCGAGCAGGTGGCCTGGGCATCAACCTTGCCACGGCAGACACTGTTATAATATTTGATTCAGATTGGAATCCTCAAAATGACTTACAGGTTTATTTAAGGATGATATCTCCATTATCTTTATTTTATTTTATTTTATTTTTACTGTACCAGTGTGCATAATTTTACATATTAATTTTATAACCCCTCTCTCTCTCTCCCTCCCTCCCTCTCTCTCTTTCTCTCTCTCTCTCTAATTATGTATCAGGCAATGAGTAGAGCTCATCGAATTGGGCAACAGGAAGTTGTTAATATATATAGATTTGTCACATGCAAAAGTGTTGAGGAAGATATCCTGGAGCGAGCTAAGAAAAAGATGGTAGATTACATATCATCTATAGATCTGTTTTTAAAAAAATTTTGGTGCTAAATTTGTTTTATAATTTTAGTTGTGCAGTTTGGGACACTAGTAATTTTCCATTTAAGGCTGATCATTTAATATGTTCTCTTTGTTCCCATGTGTTCAACAGGTGCTTGACCATTTGGTGATCCAAAAATTAAATGCAGAGGGTAGGTTGGAGAAGAAAGAAACAAAAAAAGGAAGCTTATTTGACAAAGTAAGGACATGTCTTCAATTATTTGTTTTACATGCTGATATCAATTGGATGATGTGGAGGATTTTGGATGTGGGGAAAGAGGAGAGATTTCTAAGCTTATTTGTGGTTTTCCCCTTGTAGTTTGATCTCTTTCTCTCTCTCTCTCTCTCTCTCTCTCTCTCTCTCTCTCTCTCTGTGACACACACATGTTAATGTTAAGACCTTAAAAATATTTTTGTTTTCTCCTTCTCTTAGCACAACAGATCTAAAAGGAATATTTTCTTTCTGTAATTGCAGAATGAGCTGTCTGCTATCTTAAGATTTGGGGCTGAGGAACTTTTCAAGGAAGAAAAAATTGACGAAGAAAGCAAGAAAGGACTCTTAAGTATGGATATTGATGAGATTCTTGAAAGAGCAGAAAAAGTTGAAGAGAAGGAAGCTACAGAGGAAGGCCATGAATTATTGAGTGCTTTTAAGGCAAGTTTTTACCAATATATCTGGTTTTTGTTGTTTTTCTCTCCCCCAGTAAAGGTTTTTACTTTTGATTTGCCCTTTGATTTTTTTTCTCAAAATGCCGCTGGTGGCCTAATATCAAAGGTGCAGGTTTTTGTCCTGTGGTTGGGCAAAGGATGGTGATTGAGGGGTGTTGTATAGTTGCCTCCTGATTTTATGTTAAAGTATATTCAATTTTTTTAAAAACCTTCTATTTGCTGGTGGATATATATATATGTGCAGGTTGCAAATTTTGGTAGTGCAGAAGATGATGGGAGTTTTTGGAGTCGTTGGATAAAGCCAGAAGCGATATCCCAAGCCGAAGTATGAAGTTATTTTTTTAAATACTATTTTATTATATTAGTATATGACTGATTCTGTTGCTCATACATGTAAATAAAATTCAAACACTATACTTTTGTATATGGTACTTTCATTAGTTAGGTAAAATGATTAAAATTATTTTCTCCTTTTAGGAAGCTCTTGCTCCTCGTGCTACTAGGAATACCAAGAGCTATGCAGAAGCTGCTCAGCCTGATAGAAGTAATAAAAGGAAAAAGAAAGAATCTGAGCCCCAGGAAAGAGTTCAGAAACGGCGCAAAGCAGATTATTCAGTTCCCTCAGCACCAATGATTGACGGAGCATCTGCTCAAGTAAGGGGATGGTCTTCTGGAAATTTGTCTAAGAGAGATGCATTGCGGTTTTCTCGTGCAGTAAGCTCCTACTTATTTATATATTTATTTTGGATCTCTGCATAGCTTCATTAGTTATAACCTCTTGTTCATTGAATCTTTGCAAACTCATAATTTTTTATGCCTATCACCCAAAGTTTTAATAGGGGAAAACTACCCACTACTTTTGACTGCTTAAAAAGAAAAAAGAAAATACAAGGTGGGGGGGAGCATCTCACTTGTGCATTGGGAAAACTAGGCATTCTTTATGAGCCTATGACACGTTAAAATATTTGCATTTGGTATTTTTTTTCTTCTCTATGGTATTAATGTAAAAGGTCATCATCGCAACATTGTTTGTGATTTGTCATCTAACTGAAGTTTTCTAAACTTAATTTTATTGGGCACCTTTTCCCTTTTTTTTTTTTTTGTACTGGTTCTCTCTTGTTGCTTTAAAAGTGCTGACTGTATTTTGGCGATTTAGCTAACTAGTGCATCTATTTGTTGTAAATTCTAGGCCTTTTTAGATTTTGTATCACTCTCTGCGAAATCAGTAATTGACAAAAAAAAAAAAAAACTATATTCTTCATNAAAAAAAAAAAAAAAAAAAAAAAAAACTATATTCTTCATTGTTGTCCTTGCTGCTTCATGTGATCCAGGTTCAATTTTCTTTGAATTTTTTTCGTTAGAAATTTCTGAGGTTTTAGCCTCTTCCTTTTTCTGTACCTAACAAAAGTTCTATTATTTTCTATTAAATTTGCAGGCTTGGACTAAGATGTGAATAAATATATTTTTTCTTTCATTTTCATACTTAGTGATGAGAAAGAGCTAAGATCCTCGGAATTGGCTGAAGTTTTAGTTGATATTCTCAAGAAACTGACCGAGTTGTCCCATTTTGGGTTTAAAATTGTACTTCGGCTAGGTCTACTAGAAGTTAGGCAGAGTTTGTACTTTTTCCTGTCTAGATTAACATTGTTCAAAGAAAAGATGCCATCTGTTTGAAATTTAATTTCGGACCAGAAATGATGTTTCTTCTGCCTGGTTTATTCTTTAGATTGCCCCTTAAATCGTTTACTTTTCAAACTTATTTTTTTGCAAGATGTAAGTTTAGATTTTGTGTCAAATTAAGACACTAATATAGCAAATTTTTAGAAGGCTTTGGGCACTTCCTGCATGTTCTGATTTTTGTCTTTGGCATTTTTAGCGTCACTATTTTAACAGTCTTCCTCCATTTTAAATTAGGTTATGAAATTTGGGAATGAGAGCCAAATTGGCTTAATAGTTGAGGAAGTTGGTGGTTCAGTTGCAGTAGTTCCACTTGAAGCACAGGTTGAGCTTTTCAATGCTTTGATTGATGGCTGCAGAGAAGCAGTGGAAGTGGGGAGTCTGGACCAGAAGGTTGGCCTTGAAAATATCCATTCTTGGATGCATATGTTTCACTTTCATGTTTTGTGACTTGGCAACTCGTGGGTTGCTTAATGTTAGAAATTTGTGGTACTTTTAGGGGCCCTTGCTGGATTTTTTTGGTGTCCCTGTGAAGGCTAGTGATCTGCTCAACCGTGTTCAAGAACTTCAGCTCCTTGCAAAACGCATTAGTCGATATGAGGATCCCATTGCACAGTTCCGTGTCTTGATGTACCTCAAACCTTCAAATTGGTCAAAAGGTTGTGGCTGGAATCAAAGTATGTATTACTTCTTTTCTTCTAATATTAATTTTTTTTTTCTCTATTCTGTTGAAAGACTAACTACATGATTTTGGTTCCATTTTGCTGATATTTTCCTTCTTAATAGTTGATGATGCCAGATTGCTTCTAGGAATATACTACCATGGATTTGGCAATTGGGAAAAGATACGATTAGATGAAAGGCTTGGCCTTATGAAGAAGATTGCTCCAGTGGAACTGCAACACCATGAAACTTTTTTACCCCGTGCTCCAAATTTGAGAGACCGTGCTAATGCGCTTCTTGAAATGGTATGGAATCACTGATGGTCTAACTTTTGTTTGTAGGAAAGGACTATCTCTGCCATATGTGCTTAAGATGTTTTGACATATAATTGAACAAAAAAAAGATATTTCTTGAGCCATGCTTGCCAATTTACTGGGGGAGAATTGATTGTTTTGCTGTTTTGTTGAAATCTTTTATCCGTCCATCTAACTTCATAATAGTTAATATTTGAACGTGAAGGCTATATGATTGCTGCCCCAAGGTAACTGGGTTCAGGCAGAACAGTTTTTGATTCGTTCAGATGAGAGAGAGAATTAGATTGGAAGATGTCTATTGTACAAGTGTTAGAATATGATTATAAATTTCTTTAAATCCATTTTCTATTTTGGGTTACTTGGATTTTTTGTGTAATTTATAATTTCATATCATTTAATTTTTACTCATTTGCAATATAATGGTCTAGCATGGATATTGAGGACGGTTGGTGTGAAATGTAGCAGACACTGTTCAATTGCCTGTGTGTGTGAGTAATTCTTTTTGGTAATGGTTCGCATGAGTTGATGACGAGAACATCTGTAAACAGGAAGTTGCAGCTCTTGGTGGAAAGAATTCAAATGCTAAAGTGAGTCGTAAGGCTTCTAAAGAGAGAGAAAATCCTCTCATTTTCTCTTTATCTCACAGTGGTATGAAGAAAGGAAAAGCAGGGTCTTCTAGACTTACTGTTCAAATGAAGAAGGCCAGACCTCTGAAACCCCAGAAAGTTGAACCTTTGGTGAAAGAGGAGGGTGAAATGTCGGATGATGAAGAAGTATATGAGAAGTTTAAGGAAGAGAAATGGATGGAATGGTGTGAAGAGATGATGACTGATGAAATTAAAACCTTGAATCGTCTTCATCGGTTGCAGACGACCAGTGCCAATCTTCCAAAGGAGAAGGTATGTTGTACTCTTTCTTTTTCATTTTTCTTTTGACCTTTTGCATTTTAAATCATTAATTTGATGCTGATGTTGTTATTTGTGTATTCCTGTTTCAGGTGCTTTCAAAAATTCGAAATTATTTACAGCTTCTTGGACGAAGGATAGACCAAATTGTTATAGATAATGAGGAGGAACCTTATGGACAAGATAGTATGTGCTTTATCCTGTTTAATTTATTTTTGTCGGTCCTGATTGCTTTTCTATCTGAAATTAGTCTCTCTCTCTCTCTCTCACGCACTGAATTCATTAATGTAGTTTTAAAATTGTATGGTCTGACCCCCACATAGTACAAGCTTTAGGACTGCATATGATATCAATTTAAATTTTGTGTTTTGGTTTTTGGTAGATGCTTCAAGTCATTTGACCTCGCATTAGACGGGCCTTAGGACTGCATATGCATCAAATCATTTTTTCTTTCTTTTTGGTCAATGTTTCAAGTTGAAAGTCAATAGATCATGTATTAATGGAATGGTCATCTACAGGGATGACCATGCGCTTGTGGAACTATGTTTCTACCTTTTCAAACCTTTCTGGGGAGAGACTCCATCAAATTTACTCTAAACTTAAACAGGAGCAGGATGAAGAAGCTGGCCCTTCCCACATTAATGGCTCTGCATCCGGTTCCTTTGGCAGAGATAGTGACCCTGCTCCCTTCTCCCGCCATGCTGAGAGGCAAAAAGGGTACAAAAATGTTATCAACTTCCAAACATCTGAACATCAGAAGGGTCATGATACAGCTAAATTTGAAGCATGGAAACGAAGGAGAAGAGGGGAAACTGATAGTCATTTCCAAGTTCAGGCCCCATCTCAAAGACTTGTGAATAATGGTACCCGGTTAACTGATCCAAACTCTTTGGGGATTCTTGGTGCGGGACCGCCTGAAAATAGACACTTTGCCAATGAAAGGCCTAATAGGACACGTCAGACTGGTTTACCCCAAAAACAAGGTTTTGTGTCAGGTATCAAGTAGTCTTGCATGCAATCTGGTAAGAAAGCGGCTGTTTAAAAAGTGAAGACAATTGGCTCTCAGCCGGGGAAACTTGCGACTTCGGCCCATATATATTCTCTGGAATTTTTTTCAACCATGGGAATAAATTTTTGGAGATCCTATTTGGCTTTCTGAGTTGATCAGAAGAGGTTATCCACCAAGTGGGATTTGCATCATTGAACAAAAGGTGGCTGAGGAAAAGAGCCAAGGATTGTCTGTCATCTATAAGGCTCGTGGAATCTTGCTGCCAGTTTTTTTTCCTTCTGGAGATGAGTTTGGTTGGTATTATGTTAACGTATATAGAGCAATTCAGCAAAAAGTGTTTCTTCGCACTCATCTGATATATACATACATGAGAAGAATATCTTATGTGTATTACGTTTTGAGAAAGTGTACATTATCAAATTTTGAAATAATTTTGGCATTTTCTTCACACCTAAGCTGTGTTTGACGATTCGTTCTTGTTGAATTGTTGATAGTTACATTTTGTGTTGCAGTTGTGACATGGTCATTTCAATGCGTACTCGGTATTGCGATTATAGGTTAGAATATAGTGGAACTCTAACCAAGAAACCTCTACCTGTAGACATAATTATCGACTATACCTATTTACTTGTAAATTTGTGACCATTTTTTTTCAGTTTTCTTGGAAACTTAATGGGACCTGATAATCATTTGGCGACTAATCACTTGTGCTTGCCCAGATTTGCAAGAAACTGGACTTTAAATAGGCCTTTTTGAGAATCACTTGCACTAATGAGTTCTGAAACCTCATTGAAACCACTCAAGCTTTCAGGTTTCATGCTCTTGTGCTACGCTTCAGTTCTGCGACTTCCACTTTGTGTGGTTATGATTTTTTGGTGGAAAAGAACAAAAAGGAAAGCCTAAGAAATCAGAAACAAACTTGAGGGAAAAAAACACAAAAGGTTTATACAAAATGAAGTGTCCTGTGTGGTCTTGGTTCCTACAAAATAGGTGTGGTGGGCAGGCCCTTTATCACTTTATCTTTCTCATTGTTTTTCAACCTCAAGCTTCTACTTTCCTATGAGCTTATAGATAAATTATTAATTATACAACTTAATTTTTTCTTTCTATTTTCTACTAGAAATGCTTCGTGTCCATACATTTTAAAGTGTTTCTATAATTTCATCTACCCATTCTACATTATCCTAATTCGGTCCACCATGTGGTTTATTTTTCTTTTTCTCTTTTTTCTTTTATCTTTTCTTAATTTTTAATTCCATTTAAAAGTGCAAGACATTTGTTTTACCTTAAATTGTCAAGTATATGAATTAGACAAGTTAAAATATTTTAAAGTAATATAAAAGTAAAAATACATCCAAAATATTCAGTTTTTCTCCTTTTTTTTATTATTGTAAAACAAAAAACAATTTAATCCAAAACTATTTTGGAGTGGAAATCCAATTCATTTTTCGCACCCACTAGATGTCATCCTTGTGCTCTTATCTGCAACGTTTGAGAAAAGTGGGGTCCACTGGAGGAGGTTGGTTGGCTCTCCCGCGCTCTTATTATAGAAATATATACCACTTTGTCATTGCTCCTCTCCAATATATTCTAAGCTTCTGCCCAACTTCTCTGCTTAAAACTGTGGGGAAGTCCAAGTGAAGCCCAGCAAATTTGGGACAATACTCTCTTCCAGGTTAATAATCTATTACCTTCTCATTTTGTAGTCTTCTTTATCTTTTGATGCATGTTATTTATATTTATGTTAACGTTTATGTGCTCAAATGTGCATTCATGGTCTTTCTCTGTTTGTTTGAGGGTTGAAACCTCAACCCCTCCAATTAATACAAATTTTCTGCTTTCAATTTTGTTATGCTTCTTCATCCACTCTTTCTTTAAATTTTATGAGACTTTTTTTTTTTTTTTTTTTTTTTTTTTTTTTNTTTGGGTACACATATTAGCCTTTTCTTTTATTAACAAGAAAACAAAGAAAAAAAAGGGGAATATGGAATATAAGAAACTGTTCTAAGAATGAGGTTGACATGGTCAGAAGTAACAAGGAGATAACAGTTAAGGCCAGAAGTAAATTTTGCAGAGATTTAAATTTAAACTTTTGAAATAACTAACATACAGCATATGCTTCACTACATCTGAAACAAATTAGATTATTTAATTTTCAAACCTTATTTTTCCTATTATGTCAAGGTGTTACGTAGTACTTCATTTTGAGTTGGGTTCAAATAAAATTCAATTCGACTGTTGTTTCTCCTTGATAAAGTATCATACATGCATACATATATGTTTTATATGTTATGTATTTCTGCATTTATAGTGTACTAATTTCATTGAACTGGCAATAAAGAATTGCTTTGTTTTCCTTTTTTATTGATCCTTTTCTGAAAATGGTGTCTAAAGGAGTTGCCCATCATAAGCATCCTTCTCGTTTTATAAAGGATCATTTCCAGTTTGTTGGTCCAATCCGAATTGGCAGTGTTTTTGATCCCTCTGATTTTTGTGCATCCTGTTATTTTAGGATCAATTCTGATGTTACTGTTACTAGAGTAGTAGAGAAAACAATGCGCAAAAGGTCATTAGATGTATTTTGTTTCTTAGGCCTGAAAATTGTTGAATCCGAATAGAGTTTCCCATTCTACTTTTAGGCCAGGTTTGGTGTCTAGGATTAGATAAGACAGGTTAACTCACTAAATTAAAGGTATATTAAAGGAAGAAATAGACTAACTTCTAAATTTTTTCAAAGTTGAAGGAAGGAGATGGATTAGTCATGAGGGAAACTTTTCCCTTCCAATTCCCACAAAATGACCCGTATGAATTATTAATTTTCTGGTTTGCAACTTGGATAATATTTATTAGTTGCCTCCATCCATTCTTTCAATATAACTTGAATATGATTAATTACCTATCCAATCCAATCTTGAGCACGAAACAAGGCCTTACTAAAATGGTAGAGAAAATAAAGGAAAATAAAGGCTTATATTTACCACTGAAATATGAATTCTCTGCTATTTTCTTCATTGTGCATGTAATTCAGTCTTCATACTCATTGTTTCTTAACATTGGCATAATAACTTTTTCTAGGCCTCAACAGACTAAATCCCCGCATACTGTTATTACAATTTTAAATTCATTATTTTGTGAAATTAAAAATTATATAGATTGAGATGTTTAGGTGGTGAGGGAAAGCATTGGTATTACATGGAATTTAGGTATTTTTGTAGACTTTGGAAAATGCATATGTATATATGGACAGATAGATAGAAGTGTGTGTGTGCAAGCGCGCATGTGTACACAGATACATATCTCTTGTAGCTGTAGTTAAATGCTTTTATTGGTATGAGGCTCGAACCTGCACAGATTGATAAAGTTTTTCAATATCCTTTTATTGTGTATCCGAGGTTAATTTCTTTTAATGGTTTTTGCAGCTAAGCCTGGGTTCAATTTGTGAACCCGCAAAAAATGGACTATGTTTATGGACCAGGAAGGAACCATCTCTTTGTTCCAGGGCCAGTCAATATTCCGGAACCAGTCCTTCGGGCAATGAACAGAAACAATGAGGATTACCGATCTCCGGCCATTCCAGCAATGACAAAAGTTCTGCTTGAGGATGTGAAGAAGATTTTCAAGACTACTTCTGGAACTCCATTTATGATCCCTACAACAGGTATATTAAAAACCAAGATGCATGTATGATTATTGAAAGTGCGAACCAAATTCCAATTTTAGATTTAGTGATGCTGTCAAATTATACTAATTAACGGATTAAAAAACGAGGAGCAATTTTATTTTCATGTTTAGGTTAATTGAGTGTGAATGGCCTTTCCGATCAATAATGTTGCTGTATCTTGTTAAGGTACTGGTGCATGGGAGAGTGCACTTACAAATACATTATCTCCTGGAGACCGAATTGTGTCTTTCCTGATTGGCCAATTCAGTTTGCTATGGATTGATCAGCAGCAGCGCCTTAATTTCAATGTGGATGTTGTTGAAAGTGATTGGGGCCAAGGTGCCAACCTTGATATTCTGGCATCGAAACTTGCAGCAGACACTGCACACACTATAAAGGCAATATGCATTGTTCACAATGAAACAGCAACCGGAGTTACCAATAACTTGGCTAAAGTGAGAAAAATACTTGGTAAGCATTTGTCTTTTGCTTGAGTGTAAATATGGCTGAGTTAACTTTCATTTCTTTATTATCTGTTATCTGCCTATCTACATGTTTTGTCTTAATTTCTAAAACAGTTGTCTCTCAACAGCCACTTCTACGGCAGTTGAATCTGATCCAAAATTTATGTGACTTTCTATTATGTATTTGTTTTCTCTTTGCTTATAAATAAATTCATATGTAGTTAATTTCTTAGTTACAAGCTCTTTGAAGATGTAGTATCAGCTACATAATAAATCAGAATTCACATACACAATCCTCCACTGTTTATTAACTCTTGATTACGATTCAAGGCGGTATCCATGGCAGAGTACTTGAGTTTCCAATATCACTAACATATATTTTTTAACATGCCCTTATGTGTACAACCTTTTTTCAATTATTGCATAATCAGATTAATATCTTTGGGTCATATTATATCCTGTGTAGTACCCTAGTTACCAGTGTTTAATTAGTAAATTTTGTCATTTTTCCCTTTCACTCTTAATATTTCATTTTCTGTCTTCTCAAGTTTGTTACATTTCATTTCATTACCGTTATAAAATGCTTCTCATTTTTTTTCCATTGAACTCTCAGATGACTACAGGCATCCGGCTCTCTTTCTTGTTGATGGAGTGTCTTCCATATGTGCTCTTGATTTCCGTATGGATGAATGGGGGGTAGATGTGGCTTTAACTGGCTCACAGAAAGCTCTTTCCCTTCCCACTGGCATTGGTATTGTGTGTGCAAGCCCCAAAGCTCTCGAGGCAACTAGGACTGCAAAGTCAGTAAGAGTTTTCTTTGACTGGAATGATTACTTGAAGTTCTATAAGTTGGGTACCTACTGGCCATACACCCCTTCCATCCAGTTGCTGTATGGGCTGCGAGCAGCTCTCGATCTTCTCTTTGAGGAAGGACTTGAAAATGTGATTGCAAGGCATAACCGTTTGGGCAAAGCAACAAGGTAGAGCTTTGTTTTCCTGGTGTATATAGAAATCTGAATTTTACGTAGTTTGAAATTTCAGATACTTATTACAATTCCTGTCCCAGTTTTGTGTTGCTTAATTGTATTAAATGATATATTTGAACAATGCTTACAACTTTGAACTGCAGGCTGGCTGTGGAGGCATGGGGCTTGAAGAACTGCACCCAAAGGGAGGAATGGGTTAGTGACACAGTGACTGCTGTGCTTGTTCCTCCTTATATTGATAGTACAGAAATTGTAAGAAGGGCATGGAAAAGGTACAATTTGAGCTTAGGCCTGGGCCTGAACAAAATAGCTGGCAAGGTTTTCAGAATAGGGCATCTGGGCAATTTGAATGAGGTAATGTCAAATTTTCCATCTTACTTATTCCAATCATGATTAGAAATTAGTTGGAACTTGTAAGTAGAAAAGCTTGAATATAATTTTTGGCTCCTTAAATGGTCAACGGCTCTCTCTCTCTCTCTCAAATACAATGAGTAAAAGTATGGAGAATGCATAAATGTAAATATTATAGCATTCCTTCATTGAGGTTTATAAGTAGCACCTAATTCTCTTCTCTTCCTCAAACTTCAAAAGAAACATCTTCTTCTATTTCATATTGTAAAAGATTTGAAGGTTCAATTCTTTTATATAATAAATTCTGGGGTTGCCTCTAACTTTTTTTCTCCTTGAAAATGTTGCTGTTTCCAGTTGCAATTGTTGGGTTGTCTTGCTGGCGTCGAGATGGTACTTAAGGATGTGGGCTACCCTGTGAAGCTAGGAAGTGGAGTTGCTGCTGCTTGTGCATACTTGCAGAACAACACCCCTCTGATCCCTTCGAGGATTTGATTCTCCGTTTATCCATGTAATTTGTATTCGTCCATCATTTGCTTCAGTATGCTCTGTAAATAATGCATAACTTCGTTCCTCTGATTGCACTCTTTTGAGGCTCTCCAAATTTCCTACTTAAATACATGGTTTTTTCAATGTTCCTGTATGGGATACAACCTGAGTATAACATATTGTTTGTTGTTCATTCAATATTATCTTCCTCGATAAACAACTGTGCTATTAGTACTCTCTGAAAATCAAAATTTTGGTGCTAGGTCAGAAAAGGATGTGTGGTTGGGGCTCTCTAACCTGAAGGGCCTTTTTTTTACACTATAATCTACTAAAAATAAAGATATATGTAAAATCTTATAAATGAAACCTTATTTTCAGAAAACATTCACAAAAAATGATATATATTTATTGAAACAATACAACAAAAGAAGGAACACATAATGTTGAATTTAAGGCCACTGTAGAACAAAAGAAGTGAGAACATACCTATTCAAGTTGTGCCCTGCGATACTTGAGAGAATTGAAATATTTTGTAATTGAATCTGAATTAATATCATAAGCAAGTTTTTTTCAATATAAATAATCATACAACCTGCAAGAAACTCATTTTCCCTCTTATTGCAGAGTGTCGTCTTAATAAGTTTCATAGCTGAAAACGCTAATTTTGAAACACACGATAATGAGGTATATCGTACTCATAAATTTCCAGCTCACGTTTCAAAAAGTGCANCATAAATTTCCAGCTCACGTTTCAAAAAGTGCAACTCTTGTTCACTAAAATCTTGAGGATATAATTTCTCTGCAAGATTGAAAATAGCATCGATCTTAAATGATTTAAAACCATCTCTAAGGTCCAAACTTGAGCTAAGAGTAAGAAGTTCCATTGTCTCCTCATTGAACCCATTATTTAACTCTACCAACTAAAAATCTATTGTAGCATTGAATATGTCAACACGGTAATGATGCATCATAGTAATTTTAATAACTGTAAAAACTGCATCATACATATTTACCAAGTTGCAAACATAATTATAATGTGAAATCCAATGAGTAGGTCCAGTTCGATGCAAGGTGCCAATCTGATAAGCCCCTCTATCAGTATCTTGTTCTCTAGTAGCTATCAATTATGCAATATTCATTGTATGAGCAGCTTGTAACTCACTATGGCGCTTGGGAGAAGCGCTAACAACATTGATAATTGAATTTAATTATGAAAAAAATAACATTGGTAATTGATAGGAACCGCATCTTATGATGCTGCAATCAAGGTTTAAAATATCGGCCATGAGGATATTATCGAGACTCCAAAATAAGGAACTATCAAGGGAAATATCCCTATCATAGCCAATATTGGCCGATGTCCACATATACCACATACATTGGATTCAAAACAAATAATTTTTAAACTAGTCTCTTGCCACACGCCTTGCGTGTGTCAATTGACTATTCTAAACATTCAATTAAATTTTTTAATAGTTTATTTGTCTTAAAATAATGGTGGTGTGGAAATGAGTTCCTAAAAATAAGGGTGTAATTTTGTATTTTTTAATTTTTTAATTCTAATTATTTTATTTTACCTTTTTAATCTTTATTAATAAATAATGTTATCAGTACCTATTTTTTAAGTATAGTTATTTTTGAAATTTACAAATTTAACCATTCTATGCTCCCTTCTAGCTTTATATATATATATGTATACATCAAACTTTAAAAAATGTTAAATCAATCATCATCAATGCATGTCTTAAACATATAAGTTTTATATATTAGAGTCTATAAGATAAGAATATGATATGTAACAGATATAACACACATTAGTGTCAAGTTCGAAACCTAATTGAACTATAATAGATAATAAATACATAATTTCAGTGATACTTGAGCTTATTGTAGCAGTGTAATACCCTGTATTTTAATAAAATATTATTTGATGTTTTGATTTAACATTTTGAGGAATTTAATTGAAGAATTAAATATTTTGGTGTTATATGTATGACTTTATTTTAAATTGGGTTAAGTTTTTAATTTATGTTTTTACTTGGGCTTGAACCAAATGTGGGCTTTTTGAACTAAGGGGCTTTTGGTTTTGAATTTGGACCCATTTGAAAGGTCTCAAGGCCACGAGCCTGTAAAAGCCAACTGTAGTGCGTTTGGAGCTACGATTTACATTTTATCGTTGTTTGAAGTGAGGGATATTTTTGTAAATTTGAAATTTGTATTTTGAAATTAAAAATCAGTTTTAGTTTTAAACTTATCACTCTCTCTCTCTTTCATTTATCAGTTTTACTCTCTCTCTCTTCCCTCACTTTCTCCCCGACATCTCTCTCCTCTCTGTCTTCATTGAGCTATGCGGTTTTTGGCAACAAAGGTGGTTGGTGAGGCCACCAATCTCCTCGCTAGCCTCTCCTATTCCTTCCTCGGCCTCCTCTAGTCTGAAGCCTAGCCAAACCGAAAAGAGCCAACCTAGAAAAGCCATGCAGTTTCCTCCATGGATTCCGGCCACCTCCAACTTCCAATCACCCAAATTTTTCGTGGGCTTTCCTCCTCTCACCATGGGCTTTCATTCCCCCTAAAGTAATCCCCCTTTTTTTCATTTTTTTCTCTAATTTTGTGATGATATTGGCCCAATATCGCAAAATGTCGATATTTACTGAAATTATCGCCAATATCAGGTAAATGCCAACGATACAAGTGAAGATTTTACTTCACCGCACCTATCCCCCTAAAGTAATCCCCCTTTTTTTCATTTTTTTTCTCTGATTTTATGATGATATTGGCCCAATATTGCAAAATGTCGATATTTACTGAAATTATCGCCAATATTAGGTAAATGCCGACGATACAAGTGAAGATTTTACTTCACCGCACCTATCAGTGCCGACGACTCACAATAGCTACATTTCGGTTGACATTTCGAGTTGTCGGCCGATATTTAAAACACTGGCTGCAACTAATGCAAAATGTAATTGATGGGCAAAATAATGTATGTAATATGCATATGGGTACTCTCTAAGAAATAACACTTGTATTCCATTCCATAGTCCTAGCATATTGCTCGCACCATCATACCCATTTTGTCAATATTCAAATCATGACTGTAGCGCCCTAGAATTTTCAGTATATTATTTTGAGCCTCTAGAATTTTTTGGTATTTATTTCAATTTATTAGTATTTATTAGTGTTTCTTTTAGACTTGTTTTTCAATAAATTTTCCACTCAATTGGAGTCGGATGGATAAAGAGGAACCACCGGGAGAAAGTACTCGACGTCACGAGTTTGGAACTAATTAGGATGAGTTGAGCAAAGATCCATGTTTCAAACCGTGAATTTCTAAATGTTATTATTTTTTAATTTTTAGAAATTAAGGAATATGGTAAACAAGTTCCTTTGAGGACATTTTGGTAATTTCCAACAAAATGGGTAAATCGTTGGAAAAATTGAGACCATAGAAAGATAGTATCATACACTACAGATGACATGAAGTTGACGAATTTTTCATATAGTAACGGGAGAATTTCCAATGAATTTCTGAAGTACGAAGAGCAAACACACTTGAATTTTATTTAGAAAAGAAAATAAAATTGACATGGATTGATGATGTGACATCATCCTAGATATCCATCAAGATTGATCCAATGGTGGTGGAATGGACATGTGGCAAGAGGAGAGAGGACCACCCATTTTGGTAATTGCTACCTACACCCACCAAGTTTATTTTCTCACCCATCCTTTTCTATGTGTACCCACCATCCTAGCCTATAAATGGCACCCATTTCCCTTTTCTTTTTCACACCAACACAAGGAGAAGTTGAGAGCTTCTCACTCTCTCAACTTGTGTTCTTCCTTTCTCTCTCTAATTGTGAAGTTCACATTTAAGGAACAAACCAATTTTAGGAGTTCTATAGTTCAAAATTTTGTTTCCTCTTAGAACCAGCTTCATTTTGTGAAGTACTTACTATTTTAATTTTTGATTGGGTTGTCCCTTAAAGGATTTTGCACAATGTACATAACAATAAAAAATTAAGCTAAAAGTAGGGAAACTCTACCAGATTTTTTGCTCATCTAGGTAAGATCTTTGGGTAAGACTCTTGAGAACCTTGAAATTGGTTAAGTTATTTTAGTTTAAGGTTAATTACTTATTAGGCTTTAATATTTTCTTTTAATAATTCTAAATAGTGGAGATTAAGCTAAGGAGGTCTACAGCCAGGTATTTAATCTATATTTTCTCTTTAAGGTTATTAAGCTGATTGATTAATTAAATTAGTTAATCATGAATAAAGTTGAATTTAATTACATAATTGGTTGATTAAGTTGGATTAATTAAAATCAAATAATTATATATATCAAACAGGATTATAGAATTACTACAACTAAAAGGAAGTAGACTTATTAGAAAGCGTGCAAATAAAGTAAAGTTGGAATTATTTTACTTAACTATTAATCAATCAACTAATAGTGGATTAAGGCTGCCTGTTAAAGTAACTGAACAACATGATGTCATGGTCAGTATCGGCTGCTGTTGCTCTATCAGCTTAAGGACACTAGGTTTGATCCCCTAGTCTCCCTTGTACTAACTTGGTTATGATTGTTAGGTATTAACTTGTTAACCTCCATACTATAAATAAAATTGGACTCTAAGTAGAAACCCTAAATCCTGAAAATACAGAGATTCGTCATGTCGAAACTCTGCTGAAACTCCGCTGGATTTGACTTTTTTTACTAAATTCGATATTTTGTCGGATTTAGATTTCCAGTTTCCCAAAGAAGGATTTAAGGACAGTGCTGCTGTGGAAATACAAAAAGGTTAAGCATAGACACCATGTAGGGAGATTCTCACACCCTAACTGTTGGGACTATGTGTGCATGTATGTATGATAATAAATATTTTGGCTTGTGAACTTTGCATCTTTTTTGTATGCCATATTGCGTGTTTTTGTTGTTCTTGATTGATCTGAGAGTAAGGGGTCACAAAAAACAATGACTTTGGGCTTCAATTACCTAAACTTCTGGAAGGGATAGGTACAGATTGGCTAGTCAATTTGTCCTTTTGGGGATGCTGGCTCGGGGGTACTAGGGTAATGGATACTCTCACTACATTACCAGGTGTTGTTGGGGTAAGTGCAGTTGGCATTTTTGATCAATCATCTGATAATGATATTTTGGGTACCCATAAATGTTTGAGAAATTGCATATTCATCATCAAAGATTTCGTAGATTTCAACGATTAACTTTAATATTGGTTTTCTGGTGAATCTTTTTGAACTGGCTATATTTATTAATTATTTTACTTACTATTTTCAAACCTGGTTAGGGTCCCTTGAGGGGAAGCTATGAACATTTGTGATGCTTATCCCCCTACACTACTTTTGTAGATCGATCCCGACTAATCTGTTGGGCGAGGCACTTGTACATCTTGTTGGGCATTCACAAGTCTTCTTCACTATGTTTGGCTCATTGGTTTGTTCAGGTTTTGACTTGTTCAACTATCTATCTTTTTATATTCCAATTTGTAAATATTCGAAACATTTTTCTAGTAGTCGATTGGTATCCCTTTTTTGAATTTTGTTTCTCAGACATGACCCCTTTTCGGACGTCATGTTGTGTGGGGTTATTTTTGTAAAACTACGTGCTCCATGGTCTGGCTTATTTTTAATATATTTTGAAATATGTACCTGCTGTATATTTTTTATACTAATCTCAACCTGCACAATATCAAAATAGGGTTCTAGTAGAAAGCCATCATTATTCACAAACCTTAAAATAATGGTCATTTGCTTTTTATTATATATCATGTGATTCATCAATAAGAATACAAAAAACTGCATCCCCAACTTCGTCACGAATCTTTTGTAACGACTCGTATTTTGATAAGTTTAATTTTGCTTTGCACTTGGAGATGTTGGAATGTTACGACCCGTCCCTAGTATTCCTTGTTGGATCATCATTTAAAGTCATTGGGGTGAATTTACCAATTTGCCCTCACTTAGGGAAGTTTTGGTTTTGTAACAGATGTATATTTTTAAAAGAGTGTTTTGGCCCAAATTTTATATGGTTGTGTAGAGCTCAAGCTCACGAGCGTGTAGGAAGAAATGGCTCATAATTTGGAGTTACGGTTTAAGAGTTATGCGTGTTTGAAATTTGGAGGGAAAAATATAAATAGGAAAAATAATTTCATTTTTCAAAAAAAAAAATCAAAATTACACAAAATTATGCGTGAACAGTGTTTGGGAGATCAAAATCGCCATCGCATTTTTTGGCCACGCGTGGGGGCACGTGCAGCATCTGCTAGACATTAGGTTGGTCGGGTTTTTTTTGTCTCTTCGTCCTCTTTCTATCCATACAAATCGTCTTGATCGGACTACTGTGGAATACGAATCGAGCCCTGGAAGTTTCAGCTATCGTGAGTTTCAAATCCAAATTCACGCTTCGTCCGACCTCGATTTGGTTCGATTTTTACCTTTTTGAAATCCTCAGGTTTCAAGCTTTCCAACCATATATGATTTGCAATTTTTAGTGTAGGTTTGGATTTTCAGATCGGGGGTAGAAATTTTGGATGTAAATTGGGGTTTTCCGGCCACTTCCGGCCACTTTTTGGACTCAGCCCAGTTGACAAAGTTGTTCCTCTAGTTGAGCTCGTCGATTTAGTGTGGTTAATTTTATTTTCTGGGTTGGTCACCGGAAAAGTAAACTTTCCGGTGGCCGCCGCCGTTGATCGCTGCGGGCGCCGCCACGTGTGGCGGTGCTGGACCTGCCAGTGACCAAAAATGTTTTTTTTCTTATTTTAAGGTTTTTGGGAACCAATTTGGACCTTACGTATTTGTACAAGACAATCAGAAGTGTTTTCGAGGGAGTTTTTGGGTGTTGGCAGCTAGTTGGGTGATCGGCGAAGCTTACATTTTACTTGCAAAGTTTGTGAGTGGATTTTTGGTTTCAAAGTTTGTCTTTTAGAATTTATTAAAGTATCTATTGAAATTGTGGTTTGATTGGATAATTCTTTTATTTGCAACTATTTTATCTTGTGATATTTTGAGATTGTATATGTGATATGGTTATGGAGATATTGGTTTATGGTTTTTAAACCACTGGACAGTACTCGGGGGTAAATGGCTGGTTATAGATCTTTAGAACCCATCGGTTCACACATACAGGCTTTGGGCCGTGTGTCCTGGTGTACTATCTATGCGTGTATTGATAAAGTTGGGAATCTAGCAAACCATTGTGTGTTCGCATATTGATAAAGGTTTGCCATATCTATGTATATGTACTTGGCCCACGTGTACATATTGATAGAGAGTTTATGGGTACTACGGTATGAGTTTTTAGTATTTTGAATTACTGGTAAAATGTATTGTGCCGCTCCTACTTTTTTTTAATGTTTTAACTCTTATAAATATTTGGAACCATATATGCATATCTAGTTTTTTTGAAATTATACATTGTATAATTATGGAGGTTTTGGATTTATGATGGGTGGGACCCGAGATTTGTGGTTTGATATTATGATTTTGCAAATTGGTTTGAAAACTGGGGAATTCGAAAGACAAGTTCTATGTTAATATATTTATGTTGAAAAAAAAGGAAGTGTTTAAATTATTTTTGTCCACTCACTAAGTTTTATCTCATAGTTTTGTGTTTTAAATGTTCTCCCCCAGGTGATGAGGATCCCTTTCGTGCCACTTGAGCGTCGAGCCACTTTTGCGTCTTCTGACATCCGAGACTATGTAGGCATAGTCTCATTTATTTATTTCAGTTATTCATTTCTTTCGGATGTTGTACTTCCTTTAGATATGCTCTAAGGTCACCTTGGGTTTGTTGTCGATTTGATTATATTTTTTTTTGAAGATTATCTGTTGGGATTTTCTAGTTATTGTTGAGTTATAACAGGGCATATCTTATTTTTGGGTAAGGCCTTTTACAAAGGAGATGCTGCCGAATTTTTGGTAGGATCGGGGCCTTGTCATGAGATGTGGCATCCTCACAGGGTCGTCTCGGGGTAAATTTCGGGGTGGTCTTGTCATGGAATTTGATACAAAAAAAACTGCAAATTTAATTTGGGATAAATTTTAGTTTTTAGTTTAAGTGTTAATTAGGCCAAGGTTGACTTTTGATTCGAGTGTGATTTAGGATTTGACTTTGGGTCTATAGACACGAAGCATGCGTCAATTGGACTCGCGCACCTTCTTCCTCTCCTCCTCTCACCTGCGTGCAACACCTTAGCCTGTTTCCAGCCACCCAAACCTACCAGCTAGCTAACCCAGCCCCTCCTCCCACCGACCCAGTCCTCTCTCTTCTCTCCCGAGCTCTCTTCCTTCTCCTTGCGCGCGTGTAGCTGCTGCCATCGTGCTCAGCCAACTCGGCGACACCAAATGAGCAAACCGACCGAGAAACACTCCCCAGCCGCCGGCCGTCCTCCCCTGAGTTCCCCCACGCCGGCTAGCCACTCTCCAGCAAGAAATCACGTCGGAAAACACCTAGCTCGCATCCACTTTGCTCATCGATTCCAGTAACCTCCGGCCTTCGTTTGCCTTGATTTTAGGTGGG